>PVLC010018386.1:0-32126 GCA_004027655.1 Graphiurus murinus | reverse complement strand
GATACCACAAGCATAAAACATAAAAGTTGAGTATAGTAAGAGTGTGGTACTATGGAAGAACACCTTTGCCATTTGTGTAACTAAAATCAAATGAGATTTAAAAGATGTAAACTTGCATTGTTTTTTTTAACCCAATTTACTACTTAGCTCATAATATTTAAAATTGCAGATTTATTATCTGCATGTGGCACATTAACTGGCTGCAATTTTTAATGAATTTCGAAAAGGATTTAAAATAATGTAATGATAAAAAATTAGGAGATTTTTTTTTAATTCTTGATATATGTCCTTAAATCTTTGATGACTCAGTTGTTTAAGAAGCAGATTTTGGAGTTATTCTGTAACACAGAATTCTCAGTTAGAGGCTTCCTGCTTTGAACCTATTGTGAGATTCCCTGTACTCTCAGAAATGCTGATGTCAACATATTTCTGTAATTTCTCCTTTCCTTTAGATAATGCCAATTTCTTATTTCCTAAGGAACAACTCCCTGTCTCACTTTAGAAACCACAATGGAATGTTTTATAAGCATAATGGGTCTCCATAGCAAAAGGCTCACTCCTAATAAATCTTTGTTCAGAAGGAACCAGACTGCTGAAATTCTGTGATAAGAGAATTACAGTATTTGATTTCTAGATTAGGAAGGAATGAAATTGTTCTTTTATTTTCCTCCTTGTATGAGCAACTCCAGTTTAGAATGTTGTTTTGCTATTACAACTTGCTGTATTCATTCTCCCATTTTGCAAGAACACGGAAGTTTAAAAGAGCAATGAAAGTTTACCAAATTATATTATTCATCATCATTGGCATCCCTTTCTTTAAATTCACTAAATATTTGGCCCACTCCTAAGACAATTTTCTAAACTAGAAAGGCCTGCTAAGCAGTAGACTGAAACTCACCATTACAGCTAGTAAACAGTAAAGACATTGTGACTATCTAATGGTTCATGGTTCTTTTCTCATCTGAAGTGCCTCTGAAAACAAGTATCTATCTCTTTACAATGGACCTGAGAAAACACCTCTATTATGTTACTTGGATTGAGAGGTTGTGTCATAGTGCAAGTTCTCAATCTGGATTCTAGTCATTCATATAATGAAGTCATGGTATTTACTATGTGTTCACAAGTGAGGTGCTAAAATTAACAAAGGCTACTAGAAGTGAAAGGCCACACATAGTTGTATATATTTTACATTCCAGTGTGTAAAAGTTGATAAAAGATTAAAAAGTTATGTTTAAATCAACTGTAAATGGAAAACCATTTATGCTTTTTTTAGAAAGCCTTTCCCTGGGATTTATCTCATGCTTTTCTCATTACATGACTGGGGTTACAGGTTTGAGAAGGAAGATTGCAAAGGCAAAGTACCATTTTCACCATGATATCAAGAGTTTCCAGTATCAACATGACATCATTATTGATGTTAATCTCCATGAACTGCCCAAGGCAGTACTTGTTGAGTTTCTCAGGTATAAACTTACTCTTTATTCCCTTTCTATGTGTTCTTTTTGGAAGAAAGTTACCATGCACAGCCATGGCTAAAGAGTGTGGAGTGATAACTCAATTCCTTGAGGGTGAAATATCTACATAAGTTATTTAGAAATATTCAACACAAAAGATTTATCTGTTCTCTCCCATTTATTTATATACTCAACCACTTATTCATATCAGTATGAAATCATGAACTACATTACATATTTTGTTCCTCAAATTATTATAGCTTTGGCCAGCAGGAACTATTTTAGTTGACTTGTATGTCCCATTAATATACCTCGTAATTGTGGGTCATTTTTTTAAGAACTTCCTTCATTTTAGGAAGTCCATTATGCTTTAGACTTATGTATTTCCTACTATTTTTCAAGAATTGGCCATTTCTCTAAGGTCATATATATTTTTTTTTTTTTTGGTTTAATTAGGTTAGTTTCTGAGGATGACACACACATAAAAAAAGATTTGAGCATTAAGTGTGCTGTTGTAAGTGGGACATCAGCTGACAGATCTTGAAAACAGATGTGTTTATACTGAACTGTGTATAGATTCATATCTTAATGTTTCTTTATGTAGTGATCCATATTTACATTAAGTTACACATGAATTAATACTGAAGTAATCTAATCCTTTACCATATATGGAGCAATTCTAATTCATTACCATATATAGCCTTCCCCTCTTTCTTCTTAACACACCAGTAATATGAAATTTGGCACTCATCATCTGCCATACATTTACTTGTTCAATAATAGTGTGCATGCATAGTGGTCCCAGAATTATTAGCCTATACTCTGTGAGAAGCAATCTTACCAAGTAGAGTCCAGTTTTTGTGCAGTTTCTTTTGCCTTTAGCTTTATAATCTCCCATCATTTTCAAAGTTACTCAGGTCAGCATTTCTACTCTACATTATTATTGTTTTTGAGTTTTAGAGTGATTTGTTACATTGTGATATCTATCTAACAGAGGAACAAGGAAAAATAGATTTGCAAATCAGTTATTTAGAAGTGGTATGATAAAGTAAAAATTGTTAAGATATGACTAAGATTCTTCATAAAATTGTAGAAAGATCCTTAAATGTCTCATAATACTTTTGCAAACATATTGAGTGTTCTAAAGGGATTTCTTCTAGACTTGAGAAAAACATGAAACACTAACAGATCATACACTTTTTTTTTTTTTTTTTTTTTTTTGGCGGTACTAGGGATTGAACTCAGGGGCGTTCTACCTCCAAGCTATACCCCCAACCTTATTTTTTATTCTTTTATTTTGAAACCGGGTCTCACTAAGTTGCAGAGTGCCTCACTAGGTAGCTGAGGCTGGCCAAGAACCCGGATCCTCCGGTCTCAGCCTCCCGAATGCTGGGATTACAAGCGTGCACCACCACGCCCGGCTTAACAGATCATACACTTTTAATAAATAGCAGTTATTAAAATATAAAACAAGGTGAGCAATCATAATTAACCAATATTTAGTCAGAGACCAAAGATATTGAAAGAAAAATACACTATTAAAAATTCTTTCTGTCAAATATAGAACTTTTAAATATTAAATTGTCAGGGATATGTTATGAGCATATAATATAAGTTAAGTGAATATTTAAATACAAGAAACTCTGTTACCAGTTCTATGACTGAAGATAAATTCCAGCTTTTGGATGATATCCCCACCCATGGAGAAAATAATTCCGTGGCTAAACTGTCTTTATTTCCTGTTTCTTTTTCATATTTCCTTTACTTCAAGGTCTCTAGCTCTTATCACATTCAGCATAAGATTGGCAATTATTCAGTCACCATGATTCATAAACTGATTAATTTCTTGCTATAAAAAGATGTTCTTAGTCTTTAAAAAAACTCAGTGACTAAATTCAAAGGAAGGAAGGAAGGAAGGAAACAAGGAAGGGGAAGGGAAGGAAGGAAACAAGGAATATTAAGATATCCTAAAGTGCATTTAACTGGAGTCCTAGAAGGAATGCATGAGAAAATGAGACATAAGAAATATTTGAAAGAGTTAATGTTGAAAACGTAAACATCAATCCACATATTCAAGAATTTTTATAACTTTCAGGCAAGATGTGTAAATATAATTTCTTCCTATATACTTCATAAAACAAAACAAACAGCATACAATTACAATAACCAAAAATCAAGAGTAAAATACCAGAATGAAATAGAGAAAATAAAATATCTTAAAAAGAAAAATAAACTTTCAACCAATTCTTCAATACCACCATATAGCCAGAATATAAGAAAATGATAGCTATAGAATTCAATACTCAACAAAATCACCTACCTCAACAAAATCATAAAGCAACATGAAAACATTACCAGACAAACACAAATTAAAGTTTCCTACCAACAGATCTGCATTAAGGAAGTTCAGTATATAGTATACTTCAAAAATAAAGAAAATCATCCTAGAGAGAAGAAATTAGCATTGAAGAAAATGACAAGTATTTGGGTAAATCTAAATGAAAATTGGTGCCTGAAAACATTAGTTATTGGAGATTTTAATATTTTACATGAAATTTAAATTCACGATAAAATAGCATAAAAGATGTAAGAATAAATGACTTTTTAAAAATTTCCTCGAGCTTTCTGAATATGGGAGATGGTGTTGATAAAAATTAAATTTGGTATGTTGATACATGTTTTAATTTTTAGGGTAACTACTGAAATAATTTTTTTAAATATGTGCATTTTTGTTACATGTCACTGTGTAACAATATCAGAGCCATTCAGCTGCTCATACATGTGTTCATAATGAGCAAATTTATTGAGAAATGGGTGATGGTATATGTTGTTTAAGTTATTTCATCTTTAGTTAAAAGTTTAAAAATACCTAGAGGAAGGATGACTTCCACACCGAGAAAGACAAAAGATCAAACCCATTCCTCACTGCTTTTAGCTAAGTTCCTTTATTTTTGAGTGTTTGGGAGAAAAGTGAAGGTTAGGACAACTTGAAGAAATAAACTAAATGAATAGAACTGGGTGTGGTGCACTGTAATCCCAGTATTTGAAAGACTGAATCAGGAGGATTGCAGACTCCAGGCCAGCCTCAGCAACTTAGTGAGACCCTCAGCAACTTAGTGAGACCCTGTTTCAAAATAAAAAATTAAAGTGGCTGGGGGCATAAATCAGAAGTAGAACACTCCTAGATTCAATCCCAAGTACCAAAATAATAAATAAGTAAATAAATAATTAAGCATGAAAATGGTTCCACTTTAAAGAAAAGGCAGAATTATCACCTTCAAGGAAAATAGTAAATTCACATAATTTAATTTAATTAAGCAGATATTTATTGAATATCTATTATAAATCAGATACTGTTCTAGCTACTTGAGATAGATTCGAGTTAAATTTTGACAAAGGAGCCGGGCGTGGTGGCGTACACTTGTAATCCCAGTATTTGGGAGGCTGATACCGGAGGATCGGGGTTTGCGGCCAGCCTCTGCTACCTAGTGAGGCCCTCTGCAACTTAGTGAGACCCGGTTTCAAAATAAAGAATAAAAAATAGGGCTGAGGGTATAGCTTGGAGGTAGAATGCCCCTGAGTTCAATCCCCAGTACTGAAAAAAAAAAAAATTTGACAAAGGACCTTTCCTCATAGAGTTCACACTCTCCTGGGAGATGAAGCTACCATAAAAATGAAATAAATTTGTAAGTTATATTATAGTTAGAAGATAATTAGTGCTTTGGAAAGAAATGAATCAGGAAAGTGTGATCAGATCACATAAATGGTGTAATTTTTACATTTTTATGTTATCAGAAATAATTTCATACTTTTAAAAAGTATTGAAAGAAAACAGTTTACGTATTTTAAAGTGTGGTGAGTATATAACATTTAAACAAAGATGTGAAGAAGGTACTAAATGATCTGTGTTCCTTCTGTCATTTGATTGTCATGAAAGCAAAATTATTTTCTGAGTCTTGGGAATGCTTACGGTTCCTATTCCAGCCCCAGAATAACCAATGAGTGTAAGTGAGTCAGCCTTACAATGTAACCCAAGCATACACGAACATAATCCCTGGAATTGTGAGCAGAAATAATAAAATTGGCTCAAACACAGGCCCTTGTTGTTTCATCTGCTTTGTTATGGCTGTTTCCTGGGCTTGCTTTTCTCATTGAGTTCTCTAAAGTACTTTTAAGATGTGGCAAAGCATAACGTAACTTGATTATGAGCATCTTCACTGTGGCTTTTGTTATTTATTAGCAGATTATTATTTTTATGTAGTTTAAATAGTAAAAAATAAGAAGAATAGCTAACCCATTTTTAGACTTAGTAAGATTTCAGAGATTATCTCAGTCTTAATATAGTAGTCAGCTTCTTATAAAAATTTCTGATTGGAAGAATTTATAATTAATCTTAAAATGATTACTATAAATTAGAGTATTTTTTTTTGCTTAACAAAGGAGCATGTGCACATGAAATAGAGTAAGGTATTAGTTTGGAAGCTTCAACTGAAGCCCCAAGATATATTAAGCATCAGATTCCAATAGGGATGCTCGATCTTGAGCAAAAAACTTAAAGGTTTTAAGTTCTTAATGGTTAATAACTATTTTAACAATGTTTGATCCTGTCACCAAGAGAAGGATAAAGGATCAGGTGGCTAGAGATTAGTGCACTGGTTTCTTTTTAACAGTTGTTGTGGTATGAAGCCCAGGTCCTACGGGGGATGGGTTGGACTTTATCTTTCCTGCATCACAGGTCTTCAGAGAGTGGTGTTAGCAGGACCACTTGAAGAACTTGGTAAATATTAGTCCTTATGCTAAGAAGATCACAGTGACTGTAGTCTGAACCTTCATCTGAGTACTCTAAGCTCAAGGGTCTTGGTTTTCAACTCAAGAAAGAAAGGCAAGAAGAAATGAGTTGAGGACCAAGTTTGGTACAAAAACACACTTCCATCAAAGGTGGGACAAATGATGCAACACCTCTGTGTTGATTAGGGAAGGGCATGTGTCTAAAGATACCAGAATTGTTCCATGATTCTTGCTCAGAGCCACACTTGGTAAGCTATTGGGAGCCTGATAGTGTCTGTGTTGAATGAATACTCAGAAAATGAGTAGTTGAGGACAGAGTGGTTGGCAGAGGAACAGAATGCATAATTCACATCACAGGTGGTGGGTTAGTGGTGTTCAGTAGGAGAACCAACAAAAGCCTATGAAGATTCCAGCAGAGAGTGCTTTCGGTCTCCACCAAAGTCAGAGATCATAAAGCTTTTTCATGATGATATAATCATGTAAGGATTTTCTGTTCCTGTTGTCTTTTCTCCTGCCACCTCTTGTTCATTCCAGAATATGACAATGATGTGGCAAGAGAGTGGCAAAAGATAAAGGGAAAAAGAAGAAGAAAACCAGAGCTTTTCTCTGAAAGCAAGTGGCCATTCTGCAGTCATCCCAGCTAGGGAGGAAATAAATGTTAATGATAAATCCAGTTCAGAGTTTTATTTTATTGTTATAAGTATTCAAATGTGACTAAGTGTCTTGAAATGATATAAACTTATATTAATTTAAGGGAAACTATAAAACCATGGTGACTGAATTTTTCCCTGAAGATAGAGGAGGTATCTGCTGCTCTCTACCACCAAGTAGATTTAAAGACACAGTTAGAAAAAATAAAGCCCATTTAAAGGTTACACCCTGTAAATCCAACATGTTTGCTATTACCATGACTAGTAAACCTTACTATTACCAGTAAGGTTTTCTGGGCCCACACATGAAGACCAATGTATTGTGGGTGGGGTGGCAACTCTACATGATGTTTGAGGACAAAAACGCTTCTCAGTGTTTTATTCTGTGATGCTTGATCAGCTCCTCAGCACTGCCTGAGAAAATGTTCTAGATCAAATTCTAAATTTAAGATTCTCCAACATTAGTAATTGTGTATGAGTCAATATATGATCTCATTAGACATGAAGATTTCCAGGCCACACACAAGCATTTCTGATTCATAAGATTTGAAGTAGACCATTGTTAATTAGCACACGAAGTCAATATGAACTCAAGTGGTCTGGAACACTTTGGAAAACATCATTTTAGGTCAGTGTGTCTCAAACTTTAATGGGCATATGACTCACCTGGGGATCTTGTTAAAGTGCATTCTGATTTATGAGTCTGCGATGTATGAGATTCTATGTTTCTTACAATCTCTAAGGTGATGCTTATGCTCCTACTCCAAGTACCACACTCTGAGAAATGACAGGACCTTGTTTTCCAAACCTGCTTGCCTCCCTTGTCTTAAGAATCACAGACACTAGCTATCCCAAATACAGATTTCAATTTTCCACCATCAACTTGTTGACTTACAGTCTTCAGGGGAGATGTAGGAAGTAAGGGGTGTCCTGAAGTCCTAGCCACAGCCATCCCCAAACCCTCAGGTTCTATCTAGTGGGCGACATCAAGGTCAGCCTGAGGCAGCCTGAGCAAAAAATAAGATTTTCTGTTCTTCCTGGACACTAGGCCACAGAAGGGAAAAAGAAAATAATTCAAAGCCCAAGTTCTAAGTATTTTCCTGGGTGACTCAATACCCAAGCTTGGCCTTGCACAAAGACTGTCATCTTAAAGAGCAATTTTTCAACTTTGACTGTACATTGGAACTATGTGGGGCTTAAAAAAATATAAGAGCTGATCTCCATCCACTAGATACTCTGATTTCATTGGCTTGGGTATTGTGATTTTGATTTTAGGTGCTGGAATTCTTAGAACCTCTCACAGAAAATTGCCAGTGAAAGTTGGAAACCAATATTCTACAAGATGTGGTCTGAGAGAGCCCCACAAAAAGAAATTGTGCCCCATTATTTTGTAACTTTTGCTAAAACTTTGTACTTGCAGTCACTTGAGGTCAATTTATTGCTTTGAAATATCTCCTCTCAAGACTATATGAGCCAGAATTATGTCATATGGACAAGTTAGCATCCATTAAAAGTCTGGCAAGATTTAATCAAATAGGCCAGCAGCCATTAACAGAAAGTTTAATGCCATTTTCATTCTATTATAACTACTAACTAGTGTGAATTCTATTGCATCATGCTATCCCTTGCTATATATCATCTATTCTTACATTGGTCTGTAAGTAATATTTTATTACTGCTACAAGAAGATAAATGTTCTATACCCTAGGGGGTGTAAGTGATCTCTCTTTTCTAAGGAACTAACTAGTTAGGTCTAAGTATGGTAGACACACTTAAAATGCAACATGATCATAAATACATCAAGGTTCTCTTCCTCAACCTTCTTCTTCCAGTACCTGTCTCCATTAATGGCAAAGTTAACACCCCAGCTTTGCAATCCAGAAACTTAGATTTTACCTTTAAAATCTACCCATCATCTTACAAACCCCAAGCTTGATCAAGCTTATTTGATTTTGCCTCTCCAGAACATGGTAGTTTTCTTCATATTCTCTACCACCATTCGCCTATATACAACTCCCTAAAGCAGTCTACTTAAATCAACCCCTTCCTGCCTCATTCTCTCTCATCTTCCATTTTCTGACAATATTCTTCTGGAACTCCAGGTCTCTTACGATAAAGACAAACTCCTCGACATGATCAACAGAGTCTTCTGTGACCTTGGTGGTCCACCTCTACTGCATCATTTCTGGTCTTTCCTCTATTGTCTTTGTTTCAGCCATACTGTCTTTTACTCAGTCCCTTACATGTCTGCTCTCTCCTGACATAAGACAATGCATGTGCATCCACTTTGTATGAGACACCATTTCTCCTTGTAGTTGCTGGCTAATTTCTACCCTTCCTCCATTTTCAAATTTGCCAGCTCTTTCCTAGGAAGGCCTCTCCCTCCTACTTTGTAAAGGGAATCAGCCCAATCATAATAATACCAAGAATAACTACTTTGTTGCACTTATCATAGTTTCAATTTGGTATTTATTTGTGATCATTTTATTAATGCTTATGTTCCCTAGGAGATGACAAAGTCCAGAGCAAAAAAGAAACATGTCCTTTTTGTTTCACATTGAATCCTTTGCTTAATGACTGTCACACAGTAGATAAACAATTTTAAAAAAAACTAAATGAGTGAATTAATGAATGAGATACAAGATCTGAAATCAATAGAAAAACACATGATATGGAAAGAGATTACCTGTGGTCTCATAAGATTTTAACATAAGTGAATTTATTCTAAGTGAAATCTTATGTGGAACCAAACCATCTAAGTCAGACAGAAGCATAGCAGGGATCTGGTTAAACCAAGAGGAGAACCCCACAGACTGGCCCTTAGCTTCCTGGACTGGACTCTTGCTCCAGTTTATGATGTATACTAGCCCCCTACCTTCAAAACCCTGAGGCTTCATAGATCATTATGTGACAAGCACTGTTCTGGTCAAGCCACGCATTTTACAAGGGAAGAAGCTGGGTATACGAGAAGCTAAGGAACTTGTACAAGTGACTAGCTAGCTTTAAGATTCATTTTTCATTATTCTGATTGTTCTGTAAATCATAGGGCATATATTTCTCACCAATGCCTGTATTCTATGCTTCTGTATCAGAAACCCTTCCATGTTTTTAAATATAACTTTTAGAAAGTACATCTGAATATATTTCCATCCCTTGGAATGCTGTTTGGCTATCTTTTTGGTGCCCCCTTTATCTTAAGCTCCCATGTTCTATTTGTGTTTTAGGCTCCATCAAGTACCACCTCTTTCATTCAGTCCTCTCCAACCCCTTTGGGTAAACTGATCCATCAGTTTCATTGTTCCCACAGCATTTTATCTAGACCTCTGTGTGGTAGGCAGAATTTGAAGACTGCTCTGAAGAGCCTAGCTTCCTGGTGACAGTTCATGTAAGAAAGGGAGGTTGTCAAGGTAAATCTGATCTAACACATGTATTTTTTAAATCTGCCTTTAGAAGTCAGAGTTAGAGAAAGAGACGTATAGCAAGAAAGAAATTCAACATGCAGGAAATTATGAAGCTAGAAGGAACCACGTGGCAAAAAACTTATAGTGGCTTTCAATTATTGGTTTTAACATCAGCCAACATCCAGCAACATAATGCAGACTTCAATCCTGTAATCATAAGGAAATGAATTCTCAATAACCTCAATAAGAGCAGGGTGTGGTGGCACACACTCGTAATCCCAGCTTTTGGGAGTCTGAGACCAGAGGATCCGGGTTCTCAGCCAGCCTCAGCTACCTAGTGAGGCCCTCCGCAACTTAGTGAGACCCGGTTTCGAAATAAAGAATGAAAAATAGGGCTGGGGGTAGAGCTTAGAGGCAGAATTCCCCTGAGTTCAATCCCCAGTACTGCAAAAACAAACAAACAAACCAAAAAAACACCTGAATAATTTTGGAAGAAAAGGCTTAGCTCCAATGAGAAAACTGCTTCACTGCCATAGATATGACCATATTGAGACCTTTTTGCAGATAAGCCCACCTGGACTTAAGCCCACTCGACTCAGAGAACTGTGAGAAAATAGAGAGTATTGGCATGGGCCAACTGTTTATCAGTGATTTGTTACAGCAGAAATAGAAAGCTAATACACTTCTGATCCATGAAGATGGGATATCTTTGCATTTGTGGATATGAATGTATGTGTTCTATAATTTTTTGAGCAATGTTTTATAAATTTCATTGCAAATATCTTTCACTTCCTTGGCAAAGTTTATTTCTAATTTGTTGTAATTATTGTGAATGTAACTGATTTTTTGAATTATTTTTCTGCAAACTCCTTGCTATCATATAAAAATATTACTTTTTGTATCTTAATTATTAATCCTGAAATTTTGTTTGTCATTTTTAACAGTGTTTTGATGGGATACTCTGATTTTTCTATGTATTTAATCATGTCATCTGCAAACATGAACAATTTTTCTTTTTCCTTTCCAATTTGAATTCCCTTTATTTTTTCCTTTTGCATACAACTTCCAGTACTATACTAAATAAGAGTGATTGTTTCAGATCTTAGAGGAAACATTTTTATATTTACCAATTCAGTATAATGTTGGTTTCAATTTTTCATGTAGAGCTTTTAGTACTTTGAGGTATGTTCCTTGCCTACCTAATCTGTTGACAGTTCTTTTCATGAAAGGATATTGACTTGAATTGAATATTCTTTTGCATTTATTGAAATGACTATATAGTTTTATCCTTTGCTATGCTAATGTGATGTATAATTTTTATTGATATGTGAGTATTAAGCCATACTTGCATTCCTGGAATAAATCTCACCTGATCAAAGTATGATCTGTCATATTTTATATGAATATTATATCATAATCTGGTATTCTGTCATATTTACATTTGTTGAGAATATATACACATATATTCTCAACTACATATATGGTTTTTTTGGACAGTACCCCAAAAGCACAGACAACAAAAGTAAAAATAGACAAGTCTAATTATACTAACCTAAGAAACTTCTGCATAGCAAAGGAAACAGTCATCAGAGTTAAGAGCAACATACTGAATGAGAGAAAATATTTGGAAACTATTTATCTGACAAGGAATTAATATATTTTTACAACTATATATATGAATATATATTCATAACTACATATATATGAATATATATTCTCAACAATATATGAATATATTCATCAATGACATAGGTCTGTAGTTTTCACACCATCTTACCCAAAGAGATCTATAAATTCAATGTAATTCCCATTAAAATATCAGTGACATTCTCCACCAAAATAGAAAAATATTCTAAAGCTCATACAGAACTGCAAAAGGCCCAGAATAGCCAAAATTATCCTCAGCAAAAACAAAAAAATGAAAAACAAAACAAAACCCCTGACTTCAAAACTTACTACAAAGTAATAGTTACCCAAACAAGATAATGCTGGCATTAGAAAACACATAGATGAATGGACCACAATAGAGGACTCAGAAATTAATCCAGATAAATACAGCCAACCAATTTTTGATAAAAGTACCAAGAAAATACATTGGAAAAATAACAGGTTTTTTTTAATAAATGATACTGTCAAAACTGTATATACATGTACAGAAGCATGAAACTAGATTTCTTCTCACTATACACAAAAATCAGCTGAAAATGGATCAAAGATGTAAGTGTAAGACTTGAACTTTATACAAAAAATAGGAGAAACACTTCAAGACATTGGTGTAGGCAATGATTTTTTTGGACAGTACCCCAAAAGCACAGACAACAAAAGTAAAAATAGACAAGTCTAATTATACTAACCTAAGAAACTTCTGCATAGCAAAGGAAACAGTCATCAGAGTTAAGAGCAACATACAGAATGAGAGAAAATATTTGGAAACTATTTATCTGACAAGGAATTAATATAAAGAATATAAAAGGAAGTAGAGAAAAGATTAACATTAAAAAATCCAATTTTAAAAAACAAACCAAAGATCTAAGTATATTTGTTACTGGTGCATTGTAATTGTATATCATAAGCATAATGTTTGGTGTGGTTCCCTCCAGATACCTCTCCACTTCCTCTGAGTCCTCATACATGCCATTGAGATTGGTTTTGATAATTTCATATATGTGTATAGCATTATTTAAACTGTTACCTTCATTATATTTCTACCCCCCTCTCCCAGCAAACTTGTTCCATCACCCCACTGGAGCGTGTACTTCTTTATCTGAGGTCTCTTTTGTTACCTGATTTCTCTCTTGCTTCCACATATGAGAGAAAACATACAACTATTCACTTTCTGAGACTGTCTGATCTCACTTAGCATAATATTCTCAGTTCCATCCACTTCTCTGCAAATGACATAATGTTTTTGTTCTTTATGGTAGAGTATAATTCTACTGTGTGTATATGCCACAGTTTTGTGATCCATTTGTCCACTGATGGACACCTAACCTATACATTTCTTAAAATAATACATATTTCTCAACATCCATTACCATGGAAATGCAAATCAAAACAACAATTACATATCATCTTACCTCAGTTAGTATGGCTATTAATAAAGATAAAAAATAACAAATACTGGTAATGTTGGAATGAAAAAGGAAATTTTATATACTATTGGAGAGAATGTATATTAGTACAGTCATTATAAAATATGGCATAGAGATTCCTTGAATAACTAAAAATAGAACTATTGTTAAAGTTTGGACCTTAACTGTTCCCCAAAGGTTCATGTGTTCAAGGCTTGGTCCCCAGGGCAGCAATGCTTAAAGGTGGAGCCACTGGAAGGTGATTGGATCATGAGGACTCTGACTTCATCAGTGGCTAAATTTATTCATAGATTTATAACTTAAAGAATTTCGGAGGAAAGGTGTTGTAAAACAAACTCACTCTCTTTACTTTTGGCAACCACGAGGTGAGCAGCTTTCTTCCACCACACACATTTGCCTCATCACAAGCCCAAATGCAGCCAGTCCTATCATGGACTGACACCTCTGAAACTGAGCCAAAATAAACCTTTTCTCTTTTAAATTATCTCAGGTGTTTTGTTACAGATGATGCAAAGTTAACTAACACATGTATGATCGAGCAATTCCACTACTGTGTATATACGCAAAGAAAACTAAATCAGCATATCAAAGAGATAACAGTACCTCCAGTGTTCATTGCAGCACTGGAATCAATCAAAGTATTAATTAGTGGATGAGTGGATAAGGAAAATGTGCCACACATACATCATGAAATATTATTCAGCCATAAATGAAATCCTGTCATTTGTGAAAACATGGGTTGAACCAGAGGTCATTATATTAAGGGCAATAAATCAGGCACAGAAAGACAAATATTATATGTTGTGACTTATTTGTGGAAACTAAATAAAGTCAACCTTATAGAAGAACAGAATGGAATAGTGATCTCTAGAGACTGGGGAGGGGCAAGAAGAGGGAAAATAAAGCAGCTACATGAGAGGCACCACAACACTGTGAAATATGAGGATTTAATTATGATTTTCTATAGCACAGTAGGGTAACTATTGGTTATAACAATCTATGATATATTTCAAAACAACCAGAAGAGTATAAAAGTTCTACACAAGTAGAAATGATTATACATTATATAAATATATCAATTTATCATATTTTATCTCGTAAAATTGTACAAATATTATGTCTCAATAAAGATATTAAAACAAAAAGCAATATACTATTTCATCGCTCTCAAATTGCTGTCATCTCATTTACTTCATGTTTACTTTTCTCAAAAGAAAGTCAGACACATTTTAACCTTGTTACTTATGAATTTAATATTCATATTCTAACATATTTGACTTTCTAGTCTTCTCTCACTAATTTGTGTCTTGCTCTTCAGAGTATTATCCTCAGCCAGAAACATCTTAATCACCTTGAAGCTTGTTAGAAAAATAGAATCACAAACCCACTGAACACCTACTCAATAAGAAATTCTGGTCAAGCTGCTTTAATTTGTGTTTAAATCAGTCCTCCAGCTGACTTTTTACATGGCTAATGTTTGAGAAGATATTGCTTATGGTAATGCTGATGCCTGGAAGATTCATGCAAGTGACTGTGAGATGTGGGGTAGAGGACGGACATAGAGAAAGAGAAGGACATGGAGGATATAGAAAAAGAGAAGAAAAGAAGAGTGAACTTGGAATTTTTTCCATACTTCCCACTATTATTTTCAGATCATATTTTGAAGCAGGCAATTAATATTATTTCTCAAGGAAAGAGACTTCTAAGTCACGACAGTTCAATTGATAGAGATATTAGAGAAATTGATAGTTTATATAAAATAATATACAAATTTAGGGAGTCTATGCACTTCTGATGTAAAAAAGTAGGCATTATCATTATGAAAGTTTAACAAAGTGAATCATTTACATGTGATCAGATAGAATAGAGCAATTATTTTTTCAACTACAAGTTAGTATTTAAAGGGTGGGATCTTATCCCAGGGTCTGGACAAGTTGAAGAAATTCAGACTCTTTAACCTTCCATTTCACAAAGAACTCAATTGAAGGCTCATATGTTTTCTCTAATATGCAGAAGCTAGGAAGTAATTCAGATACCAGAGGGAATCCAGATAATGGAGGAGAAACCTCAGTGGAGCCAGGTTCTAAGGGTAGGATAGGGGAAACAGTGAGGTTCATTGAAGGAATTATCATCAACTATGTGTACACATGTGAAAGCACCAATGCCAATCTCAGTACTCTGTATGGGAAAGGAGGGAGATGGGGAGGCAGCCAGGGGAATGTTCACCTAGTGCTGTGTGCATGTATGTCACTGTTAACATAATTTAAATTATAATGTGACTATACTACACCAATAAAAACATACTAAAAATAAAATAAGAGCCAGGAGTGGTGTGCACACTTGTAATCCCAGTACTTGGGAGACTGAGATTGGAGGATCCGGGCATGCGGCCAGCCTCAGCTACTTAGTGAGGTCCTCTGCAACTTAGTGACACCCTTTTCAAAATAAAGAATAAAAATGGGGTTGGGGATGTAGCTCAGAGGTAGAATGCCCCTGGGTTTCATCCCCAGTACCACAAAAAAATGAAAATTAAAAATTAAAAATTGTGGTGCTATAAATTAAACCCAGGAGCACTCTTATCTCCGAGCTACAACTACAGCCCTATTTTTGTTTGTTTGGTTTTTGTTTGTAAATAGGGTCTAATCAGGTTGCTGAGAGCCTCACTAAGTTGCAAGGTTGGCTTCAAACATGCAATCCTCCTGTCTCAGCTTCCCAAGTACTGGAATTAAAGGTGCATGCCACCACTCCCAGCTTCATATAATTTTTATTATAGTAGATAGTTATTCTGTTATAGTAGATAGGTGTTCTGTTTTTTTATTATTGCTATCAATTTCTTACTTTGCCTAATTTATAATTTAAATTTAATCATTGGGCTAAGGGTGTATCTCAGGGGTAGAGTGCTTGCCTAGCATGCATTAGGACCTGGTTTGATGTCCATCAACTCACAAAAATAAAATAAAATCCTGAAAGAAATAAAGGAACAAATAAAGAATCTGACACCCTGAACAGGAATCAAAAAGAATCCTTGAAGGAAGTGAAGGATGAAATAATTGAAGTGAAGTCATCAATACAAACTATAAAGAGTAGACTAGAACACATGGAAAATAGAGTATCACTCTTATAAGATGACTACTCCAAAAATGGTTGCATAGTATATGATTTAGAAAAAACAATTTAACAGTATGAATTGGACATTGAAGAGATCTGGGCCAATTATAAAAGAGCTAATCTAAGCCGGGCGTGGTGGTGCACGCTTGTAATCCCAGCATTCGGGAGGCTGAGGCCGGAGGATCTGGGTTCACAGCCAGCCTCAGCTACCTAGTGAGGCACTCCGCAACTTAGTGAGACTTGGTTTCAAAATAAAGAATAAAAAATAGGGCTGGGGGTATAGCTCGAAGGTAGAATGCCCCTGAATTCAATCCCCAGTACCGCAAATAATAATAATAATAATAATAATAATAATAATAATAATAAATAAAAGAGCTAACCTAAGAATAATAGGCAGAGAAGAGGGAATAGAAGCTGAAACCAAAGAAATCAACAATATTTTCAAAGAATTAGTATCAGAAAAATTTCCAAATATAAAAAAAAAGGTTGACACAAAGGTACAGGAAACATATATAATCCTCTTTAGACAACATCAGAGAAAAGGTTCACCACACCACAAAATAATCAAACTGACTAATGTAGAGGCTAAGGAAAGGATCTTAAAAGCAACAAAAGTAAAAAACCAAGTGACATTCAGAATCAAACCCATTAGAATCACTCCAGACCTCTAAAACCAAGTCATGAAAGCCAGGAGAGCCTGGAACAACATATTCCAAATATTGAAAGAAAATAACTTGCAGCCAAGATTCTCATACCCAGCAAAAATATCTCTCAAATTAAATGGGGAAATAAACACCTTCCATGACAAATAGAAGCTGAAGGAATTTATGTCTTCCAAATCACCACTAGAGAAAATACTCAAAGAGATTAATTACAAAGAAGAACTAACAAATAAACATCAGAACCAGAGAAACAGTAATTTCTATCAAACAACTAAGCAAAGATGAACAAATACTACATCAAACAGAAGTTAAAACTCAAAATGTTAGGAATTAAAAATCACCTCAATAACCATGCTGAATATAAATGGCCTCAACTACCCAATAAAAATACATAAGATGGAAAAATGAATTAAAAATCAGAATCCACCTATATGCTGCCTGCAAGAAACACATCTTACAAGTAAAGATACTCACAAACTAAATGTGAAGGGCTGGAGCAAAGTAATCCATGCCAATGAAACTCAAAGACAAGCAGGAGTAGCAACTATAATATCAGACAAATTAGGCCTTCAGCCTAAGTTTATCAGAAGAGACAAAGCATGCCATTTTTTAACCAGTAAAAGGAACAATTCAGCAAGAGGAAATAATGATAGTCAACATTTATGCCCCACTCATAGGTGCAGCCACTTTCATAAAACAAACTCTTTGTCACACACAAATCCCAATACAATAATACTGGGAGACTTCAATACTCCTCTCACACTACTAGACCGATCTTCTAGACATAAGGTCAGTAAAGTTGCCTCAGACCTAAAGAACACCATAAACCAAGTAGACCTATTAGACACATACAGAATATTTCATGCAACTACATCTGAGTTCACATTTTTCTCAGATGTTCCCAGAATCTTCTCCAAAGTACCACAAAGTGAGCACTAGTAAATTTTTAAAAAAAGTGGCATAATCCCCTGTGCCTTTCAGACTACAATGTAATGAAACTAGGAATCTACTATAAGAAGACCCAGAGTAACTACATAAACACTTGGAGACTAAACACCACACTGCTGAATGAGGAATGAGTCATAGAAGTAAAGGAAGAAGTTAAGAAATTCCTAGAAACAAATGAAAATAGAAACAACATATCAAAACCTCTGAGACACCTTGAAGGAAGTACTAAGAAGAAAATTCATAGCACTGAGTGCCCACATAAGAACAGAAAATCACCAAATAAATAACCTAATGACACACCTCAAAGCTCTTGAAAAACAGGAAAAGTCTAACCCCAAAGTCAGTAGAAGGGAGAAAATTATTAAAATCAGAGCAGAAATGAATGAAGTAGAGAATAAGAAAAACAATACAGAAAAATCAACAAAATCAAAAGCTGCCTTCTCAAAATAAATAAATAATAAATAGATAAATTAGTAAATAGATAAATAAATGATAATAATAAACAAATAAGCAAATAGATAAATAAATATGTAAAATAGATAAACTGCTAGCCAAACTAACCAAAAGAGAGAATAAACCCAATTACTAAAATAAGAGATGAAAAAGGTCATATTGGCACTGGCCATGTAGAAATCCAGAGGATCATCAGAAATTACTTTGAAAAATTAAACTCCAACAAAATGGAAAATCTGAAGAAATTGACAAATTTCCAGACATATAAAACCTTCCTAAATTGGGTCAAGAAGATATAGAAAATTTAAACCTACCAATAGCAGTCAAAGAGATTAAAGCAGCAATAAAGAGCCTACAAAAGTCCAAGACCAAATGGTTTCCCTAGTGAATTTCAGAAAACCTTTATAGAAGAGGTAATACCAATACTTCTCAATCTAGTCCATGAAATATAAAGAAATGGAACTCTGCAAAATATATTCTATGAAGCCAACATCACATTAATACCAAAGCCAAATAAAGACAGCTCAAGAAAACTATAGACCTATATCATTGATGAACTTAGAAACAAAACTGCTTAATATAATATTAGCAAAGCGCATCCAAAACCACATCAAGAAAAGTAAAACCATGATCAAGTTAGGTTTATCCCAGGGATGCAAGACTAGTTCAACATGTGAAAAACAATCCATGTAATTCACTACATAAACAAAACCAAAGATAAAAATCACATAATCATTTCAATGGATGCTGAAAAATTATTTGATAAAATCCAACACTGTAGCGTATTGGAATAGAAGGCAACATCATAAAGGCAATACACAATAGGCCCACAGCCAACATCATATTAAATGGGGGAAAACTGCAAGAGTTTCCACTAAAAACAGGAACAAAACAAGAATGTCCATTATCACCACTTCTTTTCAACACATAGGCACAGGTAAAAACTTTCTCAATAAGACCGCAAAGGCACAAGAAATTAAAAGAAAGATCAATATGTGGGATTGCATTAAACTGAAGAGCTTCTATGCAGCAAAGAAAACTAACAAGAACCTCAACAGAAAGCAGACAGAATGGGACAATTTTTTGCCAACTACTCCTCCAATAGAGGACTAATATCTAGAATATACAGAGAACCCAAGAAACTCACTGCTAAGAAAATAAATAACCCAATCTAAAAAAGGGCAATTGAACTAAATAGACATGTCACAAAAGAAATACAAATGGCCAATAAATGTTTGAAAAAATGTTCAACATCATTAGCAATCAGAGAGATGCAAATCAAAATTACCTTGAGATTTCACCTAACCTCAATTAGAATGGCAATCACTAAAAGCACATATAACAACAAATGCTGGTGTGGAGAAGTAGGAACTCTGATTGTCAGTGGGATTGCAGATTAGTGCAACCACTTTGGAAAACAGTATGGAAGATCTTCAGACAAATGGGGATGAACCTACCAGATGATCCAACAATACCACTTCTGGGTGTCTACCCAAAAGAATGGAAACCAAACTATCAGACTGATGATGTGCATCTATGTTTATAGCTGCACAATTCACAATGGCCAAAATATGGAACCAGCCAAGATGTCCATCAACAGATGAATGGATTACAAAACTATGGGATATGTACACAATGGAATTTTACTCAGTCATAAAGAAGAACAAAATCACCTAATTTGCAGGGAAATAGATGGGACTGGAAAACATTATGCTAAGTGAGATTAGACAGTCACAAAAAGTAAAAAATCAGGTGTTCTCCCTAATATGGGAAAGCTAGGGAGAAAGTGGGTCTTAGGAGGGACTCTAGACAAAGAAGGAGAAACCTTAAATGAGCAAAGAAGGTGACCTAACTGAAGGTTTTGGGTCAGAGGCAGGTTAAGGAAACACCCTAATGCATACGATGTCATTCACAGACATATCAAAGTCCATCACTAAGCTGAACAGGATAAGGAGGGAGGAGGAGAGAATGGGGTAGGAATTGGGGAAGGGTTAAATGAGTGCGGTGTGCATGTATGCCTCTACCAGCTTGTACCTCATTAAGATGTATGATTACAATGAGCCAATAAAAATTAAATAAATAAATAAGTATGTATGTGTGTGTGTATGTATGTATAGGGGGAAATATAGCATATGTGGGGTTTAGTAATATCCATGGTTTAAGCCAGCCACGGTGGGCATTGGAAGGTATTCCCAGAAGACAAAGGATAGGTCACTATACTGGATATCCTTTCAATTAAAGGCTGGAGACTCCTGGGATTATTTGTTCCCAGGAAATGTGCACTATGTCTTTGACTAGACCACCATATAACTCAACTCAGGGGTAGAGATCGCTCATGTTATGTGGCATTCGGCACTCACAGGCTCTGACCTTTCTTGGTGAAATCTGACCCCTCAGACCTAGGGAAGCCAGTGGGTGGGTCAAGGAAAGGCCTACCTCCCTCCCCCACAGTTATAAGTGACGAGATCTGGTCCCATTGGCTCCCCCTCCCCAGCTTCACCTCCCTACCTGACCTGCCCATATAATGTATTGTATATTCCAATAAAGTTGAGTTTCTGCGGCGCTGCCTGACTGCTGACTGGACTCCCGGCCGGTGCTGGTTTTGGGGGGGCTTTCCCGACTCCCCAGGGTGGTGGGACCGGCCACAACACTCTCCCTCTCGCTGGGCCCTGACAGGCGAAGCGGCTGGCCCGCTTTGCCCTACCCCTTGTGGCGTGGGATGCGACATTGGTTGCGTGGAACGCTGTCGGGGGCCGGAAGGCTGGTCAGAGTTGGAATTCACACTTTGAGGACACTCCTCCTCAGCAGCCACAGTGATAATGCAAAAACAGGTTCTATCTGTTATCCTGCTGAGGCCCTTACCTAAAAAGGACACGGTCAATCTTGACCAATCATGCAAGCCCACACAAGCTTACCTGACCCCCCTGACCCCACCCCTCACCTCTAGCTACTTAAGCAGTCCTTCTTTAATAAAAAAATTGAAGCTTGATCAGAATCCTGTCTTGCCTCCATTCTTTCGCATCTCTTGTTTGTTTCATTCCCTTAGGATTAGCCGCCTTGGTCTCCCGTTCCCAACCCCCGCTGGCCAGGGCATACAATGGCGCCCTACGTGGGGCCCGAGGTTTAGGCCTTCCGGGGAACATCTGCACACAGCTGGCCCGGCCAGACATTCTCCTGAGTCACCACAGAAACTGCTGTGAGAGAAGACTCTGTCTTTGGATCGCCACAGAACACCCGCCCTGAGACTGATCCTGGTTTAAGGTAAGCAGCCGAATTTTTCAAACAAGAATTACCCTAAAGGCTTCTACGATAAAAAGTCTCCCCTTCTACATTGGTTTTCGGATTTAAGGCTCTCAATCACGTCCAGTCCGCTAACAGGCACTTCGCTATGCAGATTCGGGAAGTGTGAAAGGTACCGAGATCTGGCTATGCGAAAGCTCTGAATCACTCTGACAAAAGGCCTAGTTTTCTGGTTACTCCTTGTCACGAGTCCTGCAAACTCTGAGCTCACTAAAATCTTAACGGTCGCTTCCTGGTATGGGGCTTTATACATCCTGACCTATGACTCGTGAGCAGGGGCCCTCTTGGGCAAACGGACATTTGTGACTAAGGCTCGTAATCCAGTTTCTTGGTACTGTCTGAGCTGACCTAGCACAGGGTTTATACGTCCCAGAGGCCTACGCGGAGGACACAGATTCGGGAACCTCTTCTGTCACCAACATGGGTTCCTCTCTTACTTCCCATGAAATTTTCCCTAGTGGGCTCAAGGAGCCCTCAGGACGCAAAGATGATGGCAAAAAGGATAGTTCTCAAGCCTTTGGCCCAAAAAAGGTTCCTCTCACAACCTTCTCCTATCAAAACCTTATAAATGACATTCTCAGGGTTCACCCCCGTGATCCTGATATTCAAGACATAATTAAGACAGGAGAAATGGTTTTAAAAGAAAGTTCACACCCGCTGTAGGTGACCAACAAATTCAATAGAATTGCCCACAAACCCAGTTTCAGATGATAAGCAGTCAGCCCCACCCCCCCAGGACATATCCGACAGGTCCAAAGGTCCTGAGCCGGAAATGCAAAATCTTTACCCCTCCCTAAAGGCCTTAGGAATTTCACCCCCTGGAGACTCGCCACTCCCGAGGAAATTTAGATAAGCAAGCTGCTCAATACCCTCCCCAAAGGCCTTAGGAATTTCACCCCTTTATCCCTGCCCCCTCTCCCCTCGCTCAGATTCCATCAGGCAGATTAAGGTTTCCCTCACCCACCAGGTCTCATCTTTGAGAGAGATCCTTTAGCAAAAATGTGAACATTTAAAACTCCTTAAAGAGCTTCAGGCTCTCAAATCAGAATTAACCTCACTAAACACCTAAAAGTGGCAGTAAGTAATTGTGGCCCCACGGCTCCATACACTTTGGCTATTTTGGAAAGTCTTACCGACAGATGGCTCACCCCTAATGATTGGTTTTCACTGGCTTGAGCCACATTGTCAGGGGGCTAAAAGCATGGCATCACTTGCCTCCAAAAGGGCCAGCCACAACATCATTGGCAAAAATTCACCAGGGCCCAGACGAGTCTTATAGCAATTTCATCAGCCGCTTTACAGACGAGGCCAAACGCCTAGCTGGTGAAGGCAAAACGGAAAGTGCCTTTATCAAACATTTGGCTTATGAGAACGCTAACCCAACTTGCCAGAAAACCATTAGGTCACACCGTGGCAGCAGTTTTTCAGACTATATTAAACTTTGTTCTGGCATAGGAGCTTCCCGTGCTATCAGAGAGGCCATAGAAACGGCCCTACAATATTTCTCTCTTGACAAACAGCAAACTAAACATCAAAAAGGCTGTTTTAACTACAAACAGCCAGGCCACTTCTCCTGCGATCGCCCCAATTGAAAAACAACCTCGCTCCCCCCCCCCCCCGCCCCAAATTCCGTTTGCTCACCATGTAGGTGTGGTTTTTACTGGGCTAAGGAATGCATCCCCCCCCAACACAGTGGGAAGTAACTGACCTTAAGGTAAAAATCAAAGGAGCTACCTCCATAAAACATCACATATTTCGACACAAAACATTTAAGGACCAATCTTTGACTCTCAAAAACTTTTGTTAAAAATGTAACTGCAACGTATCTCTTTGTAATCTCAGGTGTTCTAACAAACCAGTCAGTTTGTCTTATGCAGTTAATGTCAGATAAGCAGCTTTCGCATTCGCGGAACTTTGTCTTTACTAAATATATTGACTTAAGTAATTGTTCTTTTTTTAATTTTGTATTTGGGAAATAAAGTTAGTTGCTGCAAGGGGCAAAACCTGTTCTCCCTAAGATGGTGTTAAAACAGACCTCACCATAAAGTCTTTCCTGTTCAAGAGATAACAATGATCTCCTTTTTTTTTTTTTTTTTTACTAACATCTACCTGATTTTTCTCTTCCTACGAATGTCCTTAAGTCCTTTTAAGGTCTGCAAAAACAATTTTTGTATTGTTTGTCTTTTATAAAAATGTATGAGTGTGTGTATGCGTATATATGTGTCATCCCTTTTGTGTATGTCTGTATCCATAAATGTATTGTCTCTATTGTCTACATGGTACCAAAATTAGCTTATAGAGCTAATTTAAAAGAGCGCTCATAGGTTAAAAAATAAATAAATAAAAAATGGATCCAAATATCTTTTAGTTCATGTGACTTAAGTCTTTAACAAATAAGTTTAAATTTATTTTTTAAAAAAATCATTAAAAGTTAACAGATTTTTTCCCAGGTTAGGCAATGTTCATTGTTTTTAAAACATTTTATTTGTTAAAATAACGACCTAAAGTGCTAACTGGCTATTAAACAGGTAAATTAGTTTTTTTTTCAAGATATCAATCTCCTCTTAAAAAAATAAGCTTAGGTATTTTTTTCATTTCATTAAAATAATTTCCTATGTTCTTTATATTAAAACAACATGATTGAGTCGGGCATGGTGGCGCATGCCTGTAATCCCAGCATTTGGGAGGCTGAGACTGGAGGATCCGGGTTCGAGGCCAGCCTCAGCTACCTAGTGAGGCACTCCGCAACTTAGTTGAGACTCAGTTTCAAAATAAAGAATAAAAAATAGGGCTGGGGTGTAGCTCGGAGGTAGAATGCCCCTGAGTTCAATCCCCAGTACTGCAAAAATAAAATAAAATTAAAAAATAAAACAACATGATTTTTGTTCTTAACATTTACTAAAAACTAGCTTCAAAGTTTGTGCTTTGGCAAAATCTCTTATGTTTATTGTCTTTAATTACCTAGCAAGCTACATCTTAGTAGGATCAAGGTTTAAATGTCTGTATTTTACACCTGTTGATGATTACTTTGTAGCTCTAGCTAAGTGAACAACTTTAACTTTGGGTTACTATATTTGACACTCTATATATCTGTGACCATAGATATGTGAGCTAACTATGTTGTGTATCTAGGTTCATCTAAATGTTTTCATAAGAGCTTATAAAGGTAAAAGTGTATGGGTTATATATATATATATATGTACAAGCTAACTAATATAAATAATCTTTCTATGCAATATACATTGTGTTGATATCTTAAGTCACTAAAACTTCTGCCATCTATGTTTTAGTACCATTCAAAAATCCATCATTAAGATATGGTTTACATCTGTTTGCTTTTCTGATTATTAATATTGTCCTCTAAACTTATAAAAATTTAGAGCTATTTAATTTTTATCAATACTGTTAACCTACATAGACTTGTAATTATGGTTATCTTATTGAGTCACAACTTCTAAATTTCACTTCAATGGTTAAGGTTAAGTTAAAATTGTTAACTTTATATATTTTGTTAATTATTACTGGTTTCTTTATTAGTTAAATGTACTTATGTCTCCTAAGTATCTTCTAAAATACAAAACTTAAGAAAATACTTTACCTAGCTGATATTCTATAAACAAAAAGGTTAATAGCAATTTTTGAGGTTTATATTTGTGTATTTCTAAATTATATTATAACATTTTCAAACAAAGATAGTTACATGTGATAAAACACTGTATATTCTAACTCATGCCACTCTGGTTAAAATAAATGGGTAATTATATATGTAAAGTCAAATTTAAATGAGAATTTGTTTATGTCATCAAATATTATCAGAACTATTATATCTTTGTAACTGTTGTCTGTTAACATTACAGATGCACTTTAACAGAATAACCTAAACAATGTTTTGATAACCATTTACTGAGAAACAGGCTATGATATTGACTCCTAATCGTTAAAAGGACTGGTGAAACTGACTGTCTGGGTGCTCAACAACCGGGTCTCATAAAACCATCAGAAAGTAAAAGGGCTAAAAAAAAAAAATAGCCAATATTTTGGTCCTTGCCCTCCAAGGTCAAATAGGACCCAGGGAAGACTTCACTAAGGCTCCTACAGCTCCAGTGAGTCATCTGACCTCCCAAAACAGGGGGATCATAAAGTCTCCAGAGACTGGGAACCACCAACATAATCTCTGCAAAAAAAAGGAGGGTCATTAAAAGCAGACCATGACCCATCCTCGCAGATGAGAGGCAAAGCCTCACAGACAGGAGTAACCCTGAGGAGCCTTAATTGACCTTATCAGCAAAATTTATAATTCAAAATTAACCAATATTGGGCTAACTACTTGGCCTTGAACACCCAGCAGGGAAGTATAACCAAAATGTCTACATTATAATTTATAATGATGCTTCTGCCTTTAGGCTCATAGGAAAAATAACCAGCGTCATTGATGCCCAAAACTTCTAAGTATTTCTAAAATGCTGTAAAGCTAAACCTGTCTTGCTTAAAGTTTTACAGGTCCAGGACCACCAACATCAAAAATTCCCATTCCTGTAAGGTACTGGACAGTTCAAGAGTCTTGCTCAAAGTTAAAAAATCCCATTTAAATTCTCCTATATACTGTAAACTAGGAATCTTGCTTCTTTTTACTCTTGTGGAACCTTTTTATTTTCCCTTTTGATATGGAAATCTCTGTGCTAAACTAAAAACTTTAAAGATATTTAAGAGTTAATGTAGTCTCCCAGAGAGTAGGAGAAAGATACAATAACCTAAAACCTAAAGTGAGATGCTTGTTTTACAAATGGCTCTGCTAAATATATAAAAACAAAAGACAGATAGTAATAGTATATAATCTTTATAATAAGCAAATTATTGTTACTAATTAAGAGTATCATAAAAGCCAATAAGATAAATTGTATGCTGTGATTTATGCTTTGTGCCTTAAGAATGTGTCACAATGTCATATATAACCTAACAGGTTGGCTACCTGGCTTCCAGTTTAAAATGTTAATCATTTGGTCCAGGGTATATCTCCTGGCCCTTGCTGACATATTTTCTGGATGGATAAAAGCATATCCTACTTGAACTAAAATTATTCCTAGATTTGGGCTCCCCAGCTCACCTAAAAGTGACACTGGATTTTCCTTTATCTCAAAGGCAACACAGGAAGTCTTGCGAGCTCTGGACATAACTTACAATCTCCATAGCTCCTGGCACCCTCAATTGTCAGAAAAGGTGGAAAGAACTAACTTACAAAATCAAAACCACCTTGGGGAAACTATTTTAAGAGACCTTTTTGAGCCCTGGTTATGCTTACTGCCCATTGCTCTATTAAGGATTAAAATTGCCTAAGATCTCTGTTTAACTGAGTTCTTATAAAGTGCTTTATAATAGGTCTTTTCTATGACAATAAGGTCCTTCCAACTCCTGATAATTTGGCCTATGTGGCAAAAATACAACAAGTTGATTGTGTCTTACTCAAAACCTGGAAAAAGGATTCACCCCTAGACCAGCTTCTCTCAAAGTAAAAGGATCCTTTCCAAGTTTTTCTTAGGGCACAGTTTCTGGATTCATATGTATAAAATTAAGCCTATCTCTATTAAGTCTTTACAGAATCAAGGCTCTAAAGTCAGGAATAAACCTCTGGATGCTGATAAGACCTGCGAACACTATTCCTGTGAGCCTTTAAAGATTTAAAATTATTATTCAAAAGAACAACTAAGAATGAATCAGGGTAAGTTTTATTTTTGTGCTTTTTTCCCATTATAACTACATTATGTCTACATTATTCTTCCAGAAAAAAAAAAAAAAAAAAAAAAACAACTTCTTTCCTGAACTGGGCACAATATGCCAAAGGTATTAATAGAGATGCCTGTTGGATTTGTGGGCTATTACCCACATCTAGCTCATCGGGGCTGCCCTAGTGGGTACCCCTAATACAAAAAAAATTATTGGCTAAAACTCCAAAAAAACCTCATTACCATCTTAAAACTTACTATATGAGCTAATGTTTCCCAGTGGCCTATAAATAAAAACCTTAAACAAAAAGGGCCATAGAAAGTTTCTCTGTAGCCGGGCGTGGTGGCGCACGCTTGTAATCCCAGCATTCGGGAGGCTGAGACCGGAGGATCCGGGTTCGTGGCCAGCCTCAGCTACCTAGTGAGGCACTCCGCAACTTAGTGAGACTCGGTTTCAAAATAAAAAATAGGGCTGGGGGTGTAGCTCGGAGGTAGAATGCCCCTGAGTTCAATCCCCAGTACCACAAAAAAAAAAAAAAAAGAAAAAAAGAAAGTTTCTCTGTAAATAAAACAAATGTATGGCATTTTACCAAAAGTTATCCATCCTAAACTCAAAATATATCTAAAATAAAAGATAGTAATCATGAATTCCTAAGAGGATACTCTCAAATATGGGATGAACATGTTTGGGTAACACCCACTATGGGAAGACTCAGTCAAACGGCAGCTCTCTGGTGGGAACAGAGAAATCATTCACTTGATTTTTTGAATAATTCCACTCATAAGCTGGGATGGATTCCTATAGACGAATGTAATTATAGGATTATATTAAAAGATACAGATTGGTTTGCTACCAATTGGAGGTGGAAAACAGAAACAAGATGGCCAGCACCAAAAGGCACCCAATGGCTGTGTGGTGCCAACCTTTGGCCATGGTTACCTCCAGGCTGGATAGGAAGATATACATTAGGATATCCTCGGGTACAAGGGCACTAGACTAAGACCATAGACCGTCCAGCTAACCTCCCAAATTTACAACATCGGTGGACACAATCAGTCTTCCATTGGTATGATCATGTAGTCTCTATTCTATTTCCCTCAGCTGGACCCCAAGATGTAATCTGGCATATAGAGTCCTTTAGTAGGTATACACAAAAGGCTCTAAATGACACAGCTGAAAGCATTTTACTAATAAATGATGAAATGCAAATGATGAGAAAGGCCATCTTACAAAATCAAATGGCCCTTGACATATTAACAACAGCTCAGGGGGGACTTGTGCAATTATTAAAACAAAGTGTTGTGTTTATATTCCTGATAATTTAAAGAATGTGTCTTCTACAAGACCTACATTCACAAATTAATTATGTGTCTGATCCTGACCTAAGTTTCAATGGCTTACTAACTTCCTAATTTTCTAAAACATCTTAGTAAAAAAAAAAAAAAGTCCTCATTTCCTTAGCCAGTATACTTTGCATAGGAATACTTCTCTGTTGTTCGATTTACTGTTGTTGTAGACTATTATCTCACATGCACTTGCCTTCTCTTTCAGAATATCAAAGAGTAATGGTTCTACAACCAACAAACCCTGACCTTCCTATGTCTCCTTTAGATCAATTAAAGAAACTTCTAATCCCCGGCTAGACAGGGACAACGACCCCTTATAAGCTTTCTCTTAATTCTCACATTTGGTCCATGGATCTTTAAAAAACTAACAGCCTTCATAAAATCCCAGATAGACTCTGCCTTGGCCAAACTCATCCAGGTATATTACCAGCGCCTAGAAATGATGGATAGATGGGACTCTGTCTATCAGGAGCATGAAAGCCTCCAAACTCGCTCCCTCCCCACAGGGACAGCATCTCAACCGGAGAGATGCTTACCCGGATTATAGAGGCCAGGTATGGGCATCGAACTGGGTGCAGAGCAAAGCATTGCACGAGAAAGGTCCCAATTGACCTCCTCCGGATTTCTCTGGGAGTATACCTGGTTTGCATAGAGGTTGACATCACCTATAAAAACTAGGGCTGGGGGTATAGCTCAGAGGTAAAATGCCCCTGAGTTCAATCCCCAGTACCGCAAAAACAACTTGGCTCTGCCTCTCCTCCCAAAAAGATGTCGAGAGCCATACAGAGTGGGCATAGCCCACGGGAGGAACCAGGTCAATGTCTCCCCCGGTCAGTCAAAGCCCACTCCCTATAAAACAAAAAGGGAAGAGATGTCAGGGGCTGGAAGGCTGGTCAGAGTTGGAATTCACACTTTGAGGAAACTCTTCCTCAGCAGCCACAGTGATAATGCAGAAACAGGTTCTATCTGTTATCCTGCTGAGGCCCTTACCTAAAAAGGACACGGTCAACTCACACAAGCTTACCTGACCCCCCTGACCCCACCCCTCACCTCTAGCTACTTAAGCAGCCCTTCTTTAATAAAAATTGAGGCTTGATCAGAATCCTGTCTTGCCTCCATTCTTTCACATCCCTTGTTTGTTTTATTCCCTTAGGATTAGCTGCCTCGGTCTCCCATTCCCAACCCCCGCTGGATGGGGCAGAACGCTACACTCAGGCAAAGTTAATGTGTGAAGAACAGATGGTAATCAAAATTATCTTTGTCTATGAACTTATCAATGAATTCTGTCTGGAGGAGAATAAAGAGGCAAATCTTCCTCTGAAAATTCCAATTTTGTAACTACTGAAGTTCATTATTCCTAATTTATAAATGAGTATTTGAATTTTTAAAAATTTGATCTTATTTTAACATCTCTTCCAGTTCCATCAATTAATGGATTAAAGAAAATGCCTGGTATTTATTCACTTTATATTTCTAAATGAAGGTCATAACATTGTACTTTTATGGATATCATTTTAAAAACATGATTAGTATGATTCAAACTATTTCCACTGTATTAGAGCTAAGCCCTGGAGCCAAATCCAACTGACCACGTATTTGCAGATACCAAGAACCAAGAATAATTTTTATTCTTCAATGTTTTAAATAAATGACTTTAAATTTAAGATATATACATTTTTGTTTTTGCTATTTCAGTGTTTGAAAAGCATACAAACAAAAATATTTAATGACACATTTCAAATTTTCATTTTCATACTCAAATTTAAGTATCTATAAATAAATGTTTTAAAATATATAAATAAATGTTTTAAAATATAATATTCCTACTTTTTATGTACTGTCTCTAGCTGTTTCCTGCTATGAGGGCAGAGTTGAGCAGTTGGGACAGAGACCAATAAGCCTAAAATGTTGAAATTATTTATTATTGAGCCTTTTTCAGGAAGTTTCTTTGAACCTGCCCTAGTATATCTTTAAGCAGTCCTTTGGAATGTAAATGAGAATATGAGTCACTTGAATTCTGGTAAACATGTAGGCTCTCAGTCTGTATCTGGGATGGAGTTTGAGATTCAGTATTTCTAATGAGCACCCAGATGACCTGGACAGGGAGGATCTTGGTCCACACTTCCCATAATGAGGAGGTAGAGAATTCTTCTACTTTCAAAAGAAAGTGACTGACACACATTATCTTAGTTGGGTTACCAAGACCATCATTTAAGGTGAATAAATCATGTTGATATCATGTATCCTTGACATGATATGGCACTCTCCCCTTAAGGTGTTCCTCCACAGTGCTTCTAACCTAATCTAATCATGATAAAAACCAGCATGTAAATTCCAATGAGAGACATTCTACAGAATACCTGAGCTGGACTCAACTGGCAAGGTCACAAGGAAAGTCTGAGTAATTTTCACAGCTGAAAGAGACATGATGACTAAATGAAATGTAGTTTCCTGGACAGAATACTGAAAATAAAAACAGGACATTAGGTTAAAAAAAAAGCTTAGCAAATCTGAATAAACTATCAACCTACATTAATAATAATGTGTCAATATAGGTTCATTAGCTGTATCAAATGTGCCATACTAATATACAATGTTAATAACTGGAGAAAATCTATGCAAGGTTTGTGGCAATTCTATACAATTTTTGCAAGTTTTCTGTTAATTTATAGCTAGCTGTTCTTAAAATGTAAAGTATATTTATAAAAAACAAAAGTAACAACAAAAACATTAACTTTTACCAAATACTAAAGGACAAGTTCTACCACAACTTTCATAAACTGATGATCCCAGTCTAGCAAAACCTCTTTTAGAATGCAGAAATAGAAGCCAAGTGTGGTGGCACATTCCTATAATCCCCGTACTTGGGGGGTATAGCTCAATCCCCAATACCACAAAAAGGAAAGAAAGAAAATAACAGAAAAAGAGAATGCAGAAATAGAGGAAATACCCTCTAGCTCAATATGGTAATGTTGTTATAATTGGGCCAGAATAAAAATGAATCTTAAGCCGGGCGTGGTGGCGCACGCTTGTAATCCCAGCATTCGGGAGGCTGAGACCGGAGGATCCGGGTTCGCGGCCAGCCTCAGCTACCTAGTGAGGCACTCCGCAACTCAGTGAGACTCTGTTTCAAAATAAAGAATAAAAAGGGGCTAGGGGTGTAGCTCGGAGGTAGAATGCCCCTGAGTTCAATCCCCAGTACC
>PVLC010018385.1:0-32244 GCA_004027655.1 Graphiurus murinus | reverse complement strand
AGGGAGCAGGAGGATGGCCGGAGCTTGTGGTGCAGGGGATGCGTGCATCGTCAGAGCCACCACTAGTGGACCATGAAGAGAAAACAGATGCACAAACATCCTGACTTAAAAAAAGCAGAAACACCCTGCACTCTTAAGCTGGGAGAGGAGAACACTCTAGGGTATGAAAAGCAGTCTCAAGAAGACATCTAAAAAACAGGCAAACACGAAATGTTTTGGAGATGCAGATTTCTAGATTCTCTGAAGGCATCTACAAGAGAAATAGTCGACTTCCAGTATCTGCCAGCACCAGATGCCCAAAGCCAGTCTGCAAAGGTACCTAAAAGCATAGACTCTAAACTCTCATTTTTTGGGATTGACACTTGGCTTCTTTTATTCAAAAAGATCTTTTAAAATATCTTTTATTCAAAAAGATAAAAAAAAAGCTGAGTGATTTGAGCAAACCAATTTCCAATCCTTCATGCCTTAGTTTCCCTTTCTAAAAATGAGTGTAACAAAAATTCCAATGATTAGCACATGACAGCAAGCAATATTATTATTATTTATTTTTATTATTATTATTATTATTATTATTTTATATATATATTTTTTTTGTGGTACTGGGGATTGAACTCAGGGGCATTCTACCTCCGAGCTACACCCCAGACCTACTTTTTATTGTTTATTTTTGAAACAGGGTCTCACTAAGTTGTGAAATGCCTCACTAGGTAGCTGAGGCTGGCCGCAAACCCAGATCCTCCGGTCTCAGCCTCCCAAATGCTGGGGCTACAAGCGTGTGCCACCACACCCGGCTATATTATTTTATATTAGCTCAATTCAAACCTTCTCTAAGTCCCAAACCCCTAACTATTCTATTTCAGAAAGACTGTAAAATGTGCCTACTAGTAATTATATCTTAGTATTATTATAAAGATCTTAGTTCATTTAAGAATTCAATGTAAATGTTCTCTCTCTCTCTCTCTCTCTCTCTCTCTCTCTCTCTCTCTCTCTCTCTCTCCCTCTCCTTTCTATCTCTATCTCTGATTTCTCTAACTCTTTCAATCTGGAGGATAAAAAATCCCAATGTAGAACTTGCCTCTCTTTCCTCCTACACCAGACTGGGATGCCAAGAAGAGGAAGAAGATTTTATACTGCATCAAGTTAAGAATATTGATGAGTGTATTTGATTTCTCAATGGTGTATACGTATGAGTCAGGTTTAGTGATTTGTAATTAACACCAGATAATCCATCTGTCTTAGGTACACAGTTAAGTAGTTTCAATACAAATGATTAATATTTTCATCTTCTTAAAATATCCTTGTTTCCCTTTATGGTAACCCCTTAATTCCAATTCCTAACCACTGACAACTACTGATATGGCTTCTGCCTTCTTTCTTTTCCTTTTTTAGAAGGTAGTGTAAATAGACTGACTTTTCAGGCTGCTATATCAAAACACCATAAACTAGGCAATTTATGAACAACAGAAACATACTACTCATAGTTCTGGAAGATGCCATATCCAAGATCTATTTGTTGTCTGGTATCTGCACTACTTTCTGGTTCATTCATAGAGCCTTCTTGCTGTGCCCTAACATGGTGGAAGGAGCTAGCTAGGTCTTTGGGTCTCTTTATAAAGGCACTAATCTAATTCATTTGGCCAGAGTCCTCATGACTAACACTCTCCAAAAGACCCTACTATCTAATATTGTCGTATTGGGATTATATTTCAATATACAAATTTTCTAGAGATACAAGTATTCAGACCATAGCATACACCTATACAGTAGGTAGTCTTTTTGTATGTGGCTTCTTTCACTTTGTGTAATGCTTTTGAGAGACATTGATGATTTTGCATATGCTTGTAATCTGTTTCTTAATATTACTGAGCAACGTTCCATTGTATAGATGGAATGTACATCAGAATTGGTTTTATGATGATATGATCACAGGCCTCCCTATTATATAACATCATGATGTGTACTTATTCTGTAGGTACAGGTAATATGAGTCCTACTGAAAGCACAGGGAGAAAAGACATTTGTTTTATGACATTCTGTGACTTGTGCTCATTCTGTTATTTTTCTGATTACGTGACATGATATGCTATGATTCTTCCAATTTGCCTAGCATTGTTTTACAGTTTCCTACTTCTTGCATGTGATCTTCACTGAAGCTCATGGAAGTTACAAACTGTGCCAGACGTTGGCAACCATAGAAGAAGTTACAAACCATGCCAGAGGTTGGCAACCACGGTGATAAAGACTAAAAACTAAAAGAGGAGAAGACATTCAGGAAACTACAGTCAGTAATTACAATAACAGTAATAATAGCTTACATTTATTGAGAGCCTACTGCATGACACATGTTATGCAAAGCACCATCCCTTTTTTTAAAAAATTTTTTATTGTAGTAACTCGTGCAATATAGCATACATCTTTGTTAAGTACAAATTGTTAACAACATATTTGCACACAATTCTCATTTGACCCCTTCCCCGATTCCCTCCCCATTCCCTCCCCCTCCCTCCCCCTAAGGTTCACTTCAGTGAGTGACCTTGATATGATTGTGTAGGTACATCATGAGCTTTCTGCCCCATGAATCCACTACAATTAAATCAATTTCTTTGCTTATCGAGGATCTCTCTTTTTCATCTCGAGACCCTCCTATGCCCCATCTTCTCCCTAGCATCCACATATTAGGGAGAACATATGCTTCTTAACTCTTTGTGACTGACTAATCTCACTCAACATAGTGTTTTCCAGTTGCATTCACCATCCCTTTTTATAATATTTGATTCTTTTGAAAATATTATTCTGAAAATTGTGTAACACATATTTCTCTGATTGACAGGAAATCAGAAAGATGAGAAGTTATGATCACATAGTTTGAATGCTCTGTATTTAAAAGAGAATTTGTCTTGTTCAGAACATTAACCCTAAAATCCTTTTTCCATTTTGCTCTTTGCCTGTTAAATATAAAGACTGGGTCTGAACTCTCATGTCCATAATCTCTCCACAGTGTCTTCTTGTTTGCATAATAAGTAGTAAGGCATTTACTGCAAAAGAAAGCAAAGAGACAAGGCTGCAGGTGGAAATATATATACACACATAAACACAAATACATATATACACACATACACAAAAGTATCTATCTATCTATCATCTATCTATCTATCTATCTATCTATCTAACACACAAATACCTATGTGCATGCATTTGCAAATACATATATGCACACACGTGAGTACATATAAATATTCACATTTATAAATATATACATATGTGTCTATGATCATATACATAATCATACTGTCATACATATTATTTTAATCTACACATTTTATTTTGTCTCAGGTTATTTTCAAAGAACTATGTATAAATACTGATTATATTCATACTTGAATATATAGAAAATTTTGAAAGCTTCTCAAATAACCTTTGAAAGGAACTTGCAAAATATCCACATTGGTTCATTTCACAACTTTCCCACTCCTGCCTATTTCACAATTAATTGTAACAATGAGAAATTGGTTAAGAAGCCATTATAAGATGACAATCAGTGCTCATCCTCTTGTGATCTAAATATGAAGTGGGAAGATACATTTATCATTGTGTCCTGTAAAATGCTAAAAATGTCAGCTGGTAGAAGGATTTTTGCATATGCTTGACTTATTCTCACCTGTAACACCCAACATTTCCGTACGGAGGCAACTTTCTTTCCTAAAAGAATTTAACACTGCCCTTTTCATCTCTGGTTTATGGCCTGCTACAGTTGGTTATACACACACACACACACACACACACACACACACACACACACACATATGCATATATTATATATGTAAAGTATATGTGACATATATTATATACAATATATAAATCATAATAACATATATGTATGTAAATATATTAGTTACTACAACATAATACCTCTTTCTGAATGTTCCTATATATATATCTATAAACTTACAGATACAAGTGAGCATACTCTTTTATTAAACACACTCTTTGTGAGTCTGTCTACTACTGTTCTTGAGGGATAAGTCAAAAATACAAACAATGTGATCCACAGAATTTATCTGTCCTTACTATATTAGTTTATGTGCTACCAGGAGTCATGCACATTTTAAACAAAAATAAATCTACTGATAGCATGGATCTCCATTTTTCTTCAACATAAGAGTTGTTAAAATAGTTTAAATTATGCAGCAAATTGGCCTGTCTATTCCCAGGTGCCCGATACTCCCAGAGACTGAAAGTCTCTTGTTTTTCAAGTGTAATTCTTTGAGCATTCATGTTTGTCATGTTAGAAGTTTTCTACACTAGAGATGTGTAAAAAATGCATTTTGCTTTCAGTATAGTCATTTATTATTTAAAATGTTAGGCAAGATTTTGCAAAAGTAGCTCCCAGAGAAACAGTACAAGGGAGTTAAAGAGACAGGAAAGTTGCATTTGAATATATTTTGTGTCTTTGAAGAGAACAAAACTTTACTCCTCTGGTTGCATATAAGAGGAATGAGAACTGATTCACGGGGGACAAAATATTCTATCCAAAGAGTTTAAGCTCCTGCACCAGTACTTACTTGTGTTTCAAGCTTGGGAAGCATCTCTAAATACTAGAAGATAGTTTGTTTATCTACATAAAATATATAATAATTTTACTTTGTGCTCTTTTGGACAAATTTTGAGGCCTGTATTTTTTAAAATTTGAGAATTATCTGAAGTTTAAAAAATTCTAAAAAAGAATGCCAATATTATTGAGTGAGAGGATCCTATTCCTAGTTTTTTACTGGGTTTACATAGCATTTAAGTAAGAACAGAGTAGGGAAATAAAGAGGGAAATGAACCAAGTGAGGTGTGCATGCATACTTGTATCACTTGGAATCTCAGTACGATGTGTAATTATACTGCACAAAATATATAAAATAATAAGTATAAGTATATTGTTTCTGTTTAGATTTTTTTAAAAACTTGGTCTGAAAAGAGTGATGCAGCTAAACAGAAAGAATACCAGCTCACACTCTGCCCTGGCAACTTCAAGTCATTGAGAGTCTCACCATCTGAGAGTCCCACAATCCTCTCCTGGCAAAGTGAAGGTCTGTGTTCTATGGCCCACAAGGTCCCTCTCACCTTTCACGCATCTCCATGAACTATGCCCCTATCCTTTCAAATCACTTGTTATGCAGCAATGGAAAATCTTGGTAAACATCTCCTCCACCAAATATAATTGGTAGGAATGGAGAAGGATTAAAACAGCAGTGACTGTTAGTATTTGTTTTTCTCATCCTGGATCTTTATTCCATATATTAGTAATATTCTGTATATAAGTATCCATTTCTACTCCGATAATTTGGAGGTCAATAATATTATCTCACTTTAAAGAAGATAAAACTGAAATTCAAGTTATTAATAAGCCTTGATCAAAGTCAGACAAATACAGAGTGGGAGAGAATAGAATTCAAACTAAGATTTCTAGATCACAGTTGGTCATCTTATCCTTTAATCTTGTCTTCTCCAACATCTCCTTGACTAATCTTTATTGTAGATCCTCATTCTTTTGTCGTTTCCTATAACTTACAGATAATCACTTAATTTTTCTATGTATAATTTCACATAAACATTGTTGCAATTATCTTTACAATCATCCAAGACAGCTATTAATGCCCTCTTTTTCCACATTTACTAAAGTGTAATTGGCAATAACAATGATTTATAAGGTGTACAATGCAATAATTTGACAAAGGCATACATTATTATAAGATCAAAAAAATCAACTCTATTATCTATCACCTCATATAATTTTAATGTTTTGAGAGTGCTTAATCTTTCCTCTTTTAGCAATTTTCATGTGTAAGATACAGTTTTAACTCTAGTCACCATTCTGTATTCTGTCCAGAACTGATCATCTTATGTCTGAAAATTTGTATCCCTTGACCAACACTCCCTATTGCCTCACCCATTCTTCCTTTCTCTAAGTAGCATGGTCAGTTGTTCTTGAGCACAGCAATAAGAATGTTTACAGACACAAAGATTGGTACCATATGACTCAGGTCACTACTGTATCTAAATCTGACCATATGCTTTGTGAGTATTTGGAACTGTTTTGTAAGAGAAAGTTGGAAGGACTAGATGGTGGCCAGAAAGTTTGACAGTAGAGACTGTGCTCAGGAGATTTCAGGAGGCAAAGAAGACTTCACAGGAAAATGGAGGAGGGGCTACACATTACAATCTGGCAAAGAACTTATCAGAAACTTACCCATGTTCTGAAACTTTGTGTGAGAGTGAATTTAAAGATGATGGACTAATTAAACTGAGATGAGGACACCTCAAAAAGGCAAAGAATCCAATCTGCATTGTGGATATTACTGTCCACATTCAGGATTGTATGCTGAATTTTAGGAGAAAGTGAGGAGAGAGTTTGGCCAGAAAGGCATGTATAAAGTTGGGGTCTGGAGAGAGGATGCTGTGGAAGAAAATAAGGTGGATAAAGGAAAGAAGAAGTTGTTACCATAATGGAGTTAGGCCAGTGGTGACCATGGTGGAGGTGGGGGGAGCTGGGACCCAGTTGCTGATGGTCGATCTTGGCACTTACATAAGGCTAACTTTGCTGGAAAAAAATGGTCATGGAATCTTCCCTCCAGATGTTAAAGGAAGGCTGGGAAAACAAGGCAATGTGTGGCAGGATCAGAACACTTGCAAACAGGCCCAAATGAAGCAATTTCTGAAGTGGTGAGGGTGAAGTCAAGGTTTAAAGGAGAACTTCTGAGATTTAAAGGTACCAGAAATGTGAAACTATTGAGAAGAAACGCTGCAAGAGGTGAGATATGAAGACAGGCTAGAAAAGCCAGTATGCCACCCATTTGCAATCAACCAGGGCATAGGGGTGGGGCTGCCAAGGCCCCTTGGAAATACTATCTCACCACCATGTGCTTGGATGCCAGAGATGGAGCTACAGGATCAAGTGCTTGTCCTCCTCAGGTCAGCCAGTTTCCCCACTAATGGATACCCCAGCCAAGTTCCTAGTTGGGGAGAAAGTCAGGAGCATGTATCTCTCAAGTTTTCCCTCGGCCTATTTTGGAGGAAAAGGAATGTCCCTTTGGTTTTGACAAAGTTGCTGCCAGAAAACCACAACCACTTCCTTGAGCTGGTGGTCTATCTTGTCTATCTTCTTTGCCAGTCCAGGATGCTGTAGTAGCTTAGTAGAGATTGCTGAGTGGCCTGTTGGAGATTGAACTTGCACTCCCACCCCCGCCATCTGGACCCGATTGGCCTCCATGTTCTGGAGTTCATGCCTTTGTCCCTGAAACCAGGACATTCTGCCTGGCCCACAGAGCTGCCTATGCACACTGGACTGTGGCTCCAGCACTTCTAAAGCCTTATGGATTTCTTCCTGCAGGGGACATAGATCATCCCAATCTTCCAGCAGGGTCCACACTGTCAATAGGCTAATACAGAGAACCACAAAAAGACCATGGGCCACATCTCCACCCTGGGTTGTTCCTCCCAGAGCTACTCCTCTAGAGGGGTACTGGGAAAAGTAACCTTATCCTGCCAACTACACCAAGTGTCAGAGGCCAGCTCTGGTTGCAAGGGAGTTTTCAGTGGTGAGATCCCCAGAGAGAAGAAAACACAGTTACCATCAGGAAGCAAGCAGCAGTATCTTTACTTTACATACCTGTCCGTTGTATTGAGTTGTGGGCAAAATGGTGCATTCTATACCAGAGTGATGTGCACTTGGATATTGTGCTTGGATAGTCATGCTTATATAACTAAGTGCTCGTCTGTGGCTGTGGGAGATATGTCTTTACTATCAGCCTATATATCCTCTGGGCTTTTCAACCTCTCTGACTTTGAGGTGTTTTTTGTTTGTATTTTAAAAGTGTCATCTTCCAGTGTTGCTAACTACTGGATATCAGCAGGGATATGTGTTATGGCTCATCATGCACAGACATCTATGTAGCATTAGCACTTTCAAAAGATTCCAGAAAAAAAATTCTGAATCTCCAGTATCAAATTCACCTTGGAGGGAAACTGAAGGAGGTGATAAATCAGAAGTGTTTCAGGCAATGTTCCAAAAGTAGGAGTAAACATTACAAATTTGCCTGACTAGTTTTTAGTTCTGTATAAATTATTTTAAGAAACTCAGTAGTATCAATACTTCTGTTGAGCACAGATACTTATGTCGCATGGACAAAATAGAAGATTCACAAGTTTTGGTCGGAAGATGTTCAAAAAAAGGAAAATTTAAAATGTGCTGAAATTGTAAAAATAACCAATTCATATTTTACCAAGTTTATAATACCTTTTTCATTAGAAACACAGGAAGCATTACATATAGTAAGAGTGATGTGTCAGCGTTTCTTTGGCAAGAGTATATATTTTTTACCAGCACATGATATAATGGTACATTTTACAACCAATGGTATCTTAGATTCACTGAAATGATGTCTTTAAGTATCTACTATACCACATAATCTGAGCTCCTCCAAGTCAAGTCTCATGTGCTACTCATCCTTCCATTCTCCTTGCCAAGAACATTTGGCAAAGAGAGAAAGGTATTAAATGAATAGGTACCTGGATAAAAAAAAATTAAATATTCATTTTTGTGTGCATAGCTTATCTACCTCAACTGTGGCACAAAATTTTGATTCATTCTTTAAAGTATGCCTTGGAAATTTATTAGGTTCTTATTAAGTTGGGGATTTCAAATGTAGGAAAATATATATAGTTCCTGCTTTCAAAGTGTTCTAATAAACATACGCAGAAAGATGGCACTATGATGTGCTAAATGCTGCAATAGAAGTATATTTGAGATTCTGTGGCAAAAGTGGTGCAATATATTTGCCATTTTATGTTAGGAACTATTCCCTAGAAGAAGAAAAAACTTTAGTAGAGACTTGAGTGAGAAACAATAGTTTTCAAGATGAATGAGGTAGGGTGGATCTTCTAGGCAGAGGAAAAAGTATCCACAAAATAATCAAAGCAAGGACTGGCCACTAAGAATCCAGCATGACAAAGAACCAAGCACATGTACAGAGAAGATTAGAAGCCACTGGACATGCAGCTGGAGAAAAATAAGGATCTAATTTGGGGAGTTTTTCTGACATGATAAATATGATTAATTTACAATTCATAAGAATACTCCAGAAGTGATGCTAATCAAGTGTTTATACGAAGTTAAATTCCAAGTAATTGTGGAGAGATGGTATGGGCTGCTTCTTGATATGACTGAACAGCATGTGAGAAACTGAATAAGCATTCCCAAAAGACATGTGTCTTCTTGAGGAAATAGACTGGGAAATGAAAGGGAGGAAAAGCGAGTGAGTATGAATCTAACAGAGAACAGTGCATTGTGCATTTCTTCAGAGAATATTTCAATTGCTTTGTTTATCCATTTATTATTTCCAGTCATTTAATATCATTGTACATCTCCAAGGCATGAGTTTGACCCCTGAGAGAACAGATAATTTCCTTCTGAGTCTGAATGGAAGACAAAGAAAGCTGGTTCATGAAGTTGACATTTACATGTGGATAAATGTGTGATTAAATAGTGGAGAGTTTATTACTAGAATCTGACCCTTCAATGTGCCAGATTGACAATGCCAGAGACAGTCACCTCTGCATGGGCTAGGAGTCAAGCAATCAAGCTAGGTTATTTAGATCCCAGAAGAAGTCAAAGATCTTTCTACATCCATTTTAATTCATTTTGTCAAAGTTATTTCTTCTGGTATTCAGAATAAAGCCTGTTATTTACCTGTTTGTCTCTCCATTGTAAAAAAAAAAAAAGTCCTTTGAACTTAGTCTGACTGGTTGATTATTCCTCTATTTCTCCTCGATTTTTTCCATATAGATAATATTGCTATGATAATAACTTTTGACCTTAAATAGGTTTGTTATACCTTTCCTATAGTTTTGCAATTTTAAAATTTCTAACTGCAAAAGCTCAGTCCACCAAAAGGGACTATTTCCAATGGGTTTGTTTTTTTCCTGGCTCTTATTCTAAAGGTAATTTTCTAGCTATGTTAACTGTCTGTCATTATTTAAGTGTAGCTTAAATCTATGTTATTATTTTAATATTTTAATGGTATTTGGTCTGACATACATGTACTTATAGTGCTTTTTAAGTTTTCTTATGTTCCAGGCAGAAGTTAGTTGCTTGCTCATCAACAATCTCTGTTTATTTGGTTGTTGTTATATTATTTGTTTGTTTTGTTTTCTGGTCACACAGGAGTTTACATTTCCCAGGTGCTCCACCAGGTAAGTGTTCTTTAGTCAACATGACACAGATATACATAACTTACAGGCTTGGTCCATTACAATCTATCTCCATACTTTAAGGTAGATGAGGAGAAGGACCTGAGAAGCCAGTTTATAAGGAAGATAGGTTCTTCAGTGTGTTCATGGGAACAGCACTCTAGACATACACCTGCTAACAGGATACATCTACAATAAGATATTTTGTTGAGAGTCAAACGTTCACTGTGTTAAGCCACCAAATAATGGATTTGGCTTGTTGGTACAAAAGATGTCCTTAACAACACATCTATAATGCATGTTAGGACATCATGTTGGACTTCAGGAGAGCAAGGAGACTCGAACAAATAATAATAAGATTTTCCAGGAATTATAATAAAATTGTCCAATCAAGAAGAGACAGGAAATTAAATCTCATGTTTGGAGACTACATGCAAGTCCCATGGGCCATCCTGTTCAGTGGACTAGTGTGTGTGGGAGGAAGAGGATGAGTAGCTCCAGAGCGTCTGGAAATCATCCCCTTTGCATTGGTGGCCATTACGTAATTTAAGCAAAGCACTGTGGAATCAGGTGGAGTTGCAGAAGCAAATTACAGTTTGAACTCAGTGAAAGGAATTAGAAGGGGTTTAGAATGGCACACCAATCTAGTGAAAATTGAAGTAAAACATGAAATTAAGATGTAGGTCCAGAGGTCACATTGGCTGGAGTGAGGGAGGGAGGGAGAAGTACAGATAAGCAAGTGGAGGTCCTTGATTAGCTTCCTGCACATTGGCTTTGGGAAGGTGGCAGGAGACCATTTCTAGATCACCCCAGGGCATCTTGATAACTGTGATACTGAGAACTAGGGATAGCAGATCCCAGGAATTACGGTTTTTAAAACCATCAGATTAATAAATGAAGACAAACAAGGACCAACATTGTCAAAAAACACAGATGGGATTTTACCTATTAAGACATGAAACATCTATGACTTTGATACTGATAGACCTTATATTAATTGTGAGACATCATTAAGTCAATCCTATTAAGGTTGACTTGCATCGCTAGATGTATTTGAACATAATCAAAACCTGTCAAATGATTAAGTCATATAATGGGGTGTTATATTGATAAAAATATAAGGCATTTTTAACATGAGCAATTAGAACAAAAATTAGAATATTAAGAGAGAAGCAAATGATAAAATGAAAGTCAGAGCCAAATTAAATGTCCCAGAAGTGCTAACTTAAGGAATGCTAAATGAAGCACACACAAAACAGACCAGCAATAAAACTAGCGTCTTGTTTGTCAGAAATGAAGAAGTAGCATAAAATCACTGTAGGTAAATTTAAAGCTATATATTCTCATGTATAGGGAGAAAGAAACTAGGGGACAGTCTTAGGAACATATAAATTATCTTTTTAAAATATCTTTGAAGTTAGCACTATAAAATGATGTATAATATAATGGTTTTGTATATTTTATATATTATGTATATATAAATAACGTATATCAAACTATGTATATATAAATGCATATATATGCATGTATATGTATATTTATTCCCAAATAAGCTTGTTTTCTAGAAAAAAATAAGACTTATGGGAAAAATAGGGTTATGGATGGACCATTCAAATCAAACATACCCCTTGGTGCCCCCTCAGCCTCCTCATCTCCCGCCTTCCCACACAGAGGACTGAGACTGATATTGGGATTTTCACATATGTACACAGAGTTGATGTTAGTATTTCCCATAATGAACCTCAGTCTTCCCCCTCCGTGATAATGCACCAATAAAAGCACATTAAAAGAAAACAAAACCAAACAATATACAAAAAACTGCCATACCTTTTGAGAAATATGTCACGATGCAATACAGTATAATGTCATCACTAGCACAACTTAACACTTTTTTTTTTAAAGTAGAACTTCCACAAAATGAAGAAAGATGATAATAAATTGGTTCTTACCATTAAATCGAAGTTAATGCTTTCAATGCCAGGAGAGGGTAAGCAAGGTTGAAGTTATTAAATTATAGATACAGGGACAAAAGGCACAAAGATTAAAGAGAAATATGCAGAAAACACTTGCAAGACACAACAGGGTGTGTGTCCACAGTGAACTCAGAAAAAAATATGTGAGATGAATAAACATGATGCACTGTAATCCATTCCTCTGTGACTTGTGTCCAGCTGTCTTCTTGAACTTTGCATTCTACTTCTCTTACTTGAATGGCATAAAAGTATTAGTGTAATGGAAGGAAACTCTAAACGAACTGAGTTGACTTGTATACTATACTGTCATCGGTCTCCTACAGACAAATTAAATACGAGTTCATATAAATCTCAGAAGCATGTATTAGAGCCAGGCAGACCTTACTAAAGGCCATCACTAAATGCTTTCCTTTTGCAGGCACCCATTTGTTTTTAGAAAGCAGCTCAGGTACACATATGCACACAGCTATGAATTATACTTTTCAAAATTCTCAATACATTGAAATCCACTACAAAATATAATTAGATGTAAGAATAGTCTAGGGTGATGGGAATAGCACATGCATTGCATGAAACCTGAAAAACCAAGGTATAATTGACTCTGTGAGTTCACACAATATAATGAGGGATGTCTCAGGAAGGGAAAGAGAGAGGTGTAGGTCCACGTGAAGCTGGGATACGTGCATTCCATAGACACCACAGAGCTGCTCACTCTCATAGAAGAGTAGGTAAAAATTATAGGCCTGAGGACAATTAAGCAACTTGTCCTCCTATTCAGAGATGAAGTTATAATGAGGGTGAAACAGAACAATCTCAGTAGAAATGGAAACTTAGGAACAGACAGGAGAGATAATGTGGAAACTAGATATTACAATTTAGGCTCTAGTCTTTTGGGGTTTCCTGATAAATTCATTATGACACAAAAATTCTGTGATTTTTAAGCAGGAATATTGTTGTAGAAAGAAACAAAAAAGATTATGCTGAGATATTAAACAACAACAATAATAAACTCCTAGGAAGTGGTCTGGATTCAGAACATTGAACGGCAATTTTTTCCATTATTAACTCTACAATCCTAGAATATAAATTAAAGATATACTGAAAACTCTTAAATTCTCACAGAGTGCTTCATGAAGTTAGCAGTCATGAACATGCATTGCCTGGGTCTATTAGCTCAGTGTAAGTTGCAAAATGTCAATCGGCTATCATTTCTTCTTTGTTTATCAGGTATGATACTTCTTTAAGCAGGATACTTCCTATGTTAAGTTTTATGGTTACTTTGTTGTACAGTTCCAACAGCAAAAATATTTTATATGTATTTTCCTGTCCCTTTATTTCTGTTTTCTATCTTTTTGTGTGTGTGTGTGGCACTGGAGATTGAATTCAGGAGCATTCTACCTCAGAGCTACACCTCTAGTCCTATTTTGTTTATATATTTTTTTTTGCGGTACTGGAGATTGAACTCAGGGGCATTCTACCTCCGAGCTACACCCCCAGCCCTATTTTTTATTCTTTATTTTGAAACCGAGTCTCACTAAGTTGCAGAGTGCCTCACTAGGTAGCTGAGGCTGGCCGCGAACCCGGATCCTCCGGTCTCAGCCTCCCGAATGCTGGGATTACAAGCGTGCGCCACCACGCCCGCCTCTATTTTGTTTATATTTTGAAATAGGATCTCACTAGCTTGATGAGCATTTCACTACTTGCTGAAACTATCCTCAAACTTGTGATCCTCTTGTCTCAGCCTCTCAAGTACTGGGATTATAAGTATGTACCACCACTCCTGGTTCCTTTAACACTTTTTAAAATAATTAGTTTTTTAGCATATTCAAAAGATGACCACCTACATTTTAAAGATCATTATATATTGATCTATTTAAATGATAGTCCATTTTATTTGATTTTTAATAACTGGGTCAACAAGAAGCTTCTTGAATTGTCTTCTGATTCCTTTTGACATGACCTTACTACTCTTAGGTTGCTCCCCTGCCTTGAAAAATGACAAGATCCAAATCATCTTGGTTTATTTTCATCTTTGTGGAGTGGGAGCTGTGGGTTTTTTTCAGAGGGAAATGGTATATTTTTAGGTATTTCTCTCGTTTATTATGGCTTATGCATAGAGAAAGAATGATTAAAAGAGAAGGACATGCAAGAATTATGGGTCGATAAGTCCTCTCTCCTTCTCTAAATGCTTTCTTAAAAGCATTGTTAAATTAAAACATTAAAATGGTACACGTGTGGAATACAGTGATATTTCCATACATATGCACATTGTATAATGTTCTAATCAAAATGAACATATCTATAGTCTCAAAAAATTATGATTTCTTCATCCTGAAAACAGTCAAGATACTTTCTTCTAGAATTTGGAAATATGCAGTACATTATGATTATTCATAGTCACCCTACTGTGCAATAAAACAACAGGACTTCTTCCTCCTGTCTAACCATAGCTTAATGTCAAGTGATATGCTCATTCCTCTCTCTCCTTTCCTCTTTCTTCCCAGCCTCTGGTAAGTTTCTTCAGTCTTCTGTTTTCAATAACTCTGAGATGAACTCTTTCAGATTCCACATGAGTGTGATAATATAGTTCTTGTCTTTCTATTCCTGGTTTATGTAACATAACCATCTCTTCCAATTATGTTGCTGCAGACATAGGATTTCATTTTTATGGCTAAGTATTATTCCATTATGAATAATTACATTTTCTTTATTTCTTCATCAGTAGATGAGCACTTAGTTTTTTCTGTGCTATAGCTATTATGGATAGCGCTACAATAAACCTGAGGACGCAAACATCTCTTCAACATACTAAGGAATTTTAGAGTACAATTAAGGCACTAGTAGACCAACTCCTACTTAAAAAAATAAATAAAAACCTCATCTGAGTTGATTTTCTAGCTCTGTCATTTAAAGTTTCTCAATACAAGTTCATTTTTGGAATAAACTTATTCGATCAATATGCAAGAGTAACCGGTAGGACAGTACATCTTGGTTGAAAAGTGAATTGAGTTATGCAACTACACTGAAATATTTTGTAATTATAAGACAAACGCTCAACTAACTATTGAAAATTATTATAATAACCACCACCACACCCCTCCCTGCACTTCAGATCCAACATTTGTTTGACAGATGACTCAATATAAACTAAAGGGTTATTATTTAAAAGGGAAAATATTGTTGGCACATTCTATTTTTAATCTGGAAAATCATCTGTGTAAAGAAGCTTCCAGGGGAAGAGAATATACTTAGTGAGTAAAAATGTCATAGAATGGGTCTGTGCAGTTACTCTTTCTGAACTTTTCATTAATGTTAATACAGATGACAATAAAATATGAATATGCTCATATTTCAAAATGCACTGAACTAGGAAGCCACCAAATACTTTTAAGCCCCTGCTAATTGTACAAATATAATATGGATTGATTTTCATGAAATTATATTTGTGTTTTGAAACCAAATTATAAATGTGGGCATGTGAGCAAGTAATTATGCTCCCTTGTTATGGAGAGGAATAATTTATCATAGAACTGATTACTCCTCCAGGCATTCTCCAAGTAATTTCCAGGTAATGAAAATAGTGCAAGAATATACCAAAGTGTAAATTAGCCTCAAATAAAGGCCTCCCAAGAAAAGTAATTGGGGGTCGTTCCTAACTCAAATGCATCGCAAGGGGTTATTAGTACACACATAATGGACAGTGCATTGTTTTATTTTTCTAAACTGTATATTTTTCTGGCCTGGCATAGCAGATAGTCATCTTATTTTGCTTGAGGCATGAATAGAGTAAGTTTACAATCAAACCCCTGGCTTGTTACATTGAGACACTGCAGATGACTGCAGGATATTAATGTAGAACGTCAAGATAAGGAAGGGAAAAAAATCAGAGAGTGTTTAAAATTCAATTATCATGAAGCTCAGAATCTCAATTTTCACCCCCTCTCTAAAATGGCATATGATTTTTAACATCACTGTATTTGCATGATTCAGTACTAACAGAGAATGCCTACACAAGAGTGCCAGACCATTAATAATTCAGAGTGTGCTTTTTATCGTGTAGATTTTTTTTTTCCTGCAATCCCTGAACACATATTGAGAGAAGTGACTGTATTCTAGTTTAGCTACTTAGGAGCCTGGCAGTGTTCTTAGAATGACTTTTGGATAAAAATCCTCTAGCTATCCTAGCCCAAAGATAAGATTCTTCCCCTTAACTAAATTCCCTGTAACACTCTTAAAATAAAATTGATATGGGTTCATTTCCCCTGCTCCTCCATTACCAGTTGTAAAAAGCGCACAATCAGAACAAATCAAGGCATTTTAGAAGAGTGGGCAGAGAAAAAACTCAGTTTCGGCTTTTGCAGGTGTGCTGACTTAATAGTCCTAGCGAGCCATAGTTTACTCTCAGTCTGAAACAGGCAAAGGAGCAGGCAGCTCTAGAGTTACAGATGAAAAACGTGGAATTGGAACTTTTTTATTTGATCTCCATTTCTGCTTCTTACTACGTTAAATTTCTGGGAAAATCCCTTAGCTTCTTTGGGCCTATTCCCTCATCTGTGAAACATGAATAAAAACATTTCCCAATTAAAATTGTGATGATTTTAAACTTTGGGCTGAACATAACACTTAGTAATGTGTTCTTGGGTCTTTTTCCTACATTCTTCTTCGAATTCAGACTAATCACTTATCACCTCCAAAAAATATACCTATGGCCAATAAAAGTAATAATACTTGTAACTATCCTCTGAATATTTTTTCTATGCCAGAATGTTCTAAGAGTTTTGCATGAATTTTCTCATGTTATCATCACTGATATTCTCTGCAGCAAGTTCTAATACTATCCTGATTTTACAGATGGAAAGGTTGAGACAAAGGAATTGTAGGTTACAAATTACAGAATTCTATAGTAATAAACAGGAATCTAGCTACAGGTTCTCTGTCCCTAGCTATAGGTGATCAGCTGCTTGGAGAACAGATTGCTTCCATGCCCAACTGCAGGTTGTAGCACACAGAAGGTACATGTGCATTTTTACAAAATGAGCATTGCATGTGAAAGTTCAATGAGAAATATAACTTGATAAGAAAGATTGTGTGTGTGTGTGTGTGTGTGTGTGTGTGTGTGTGTGTGTGTGTGTAATGCTTTGGAAATAGAATGTCTCCCAGTTCTCATGAAAATAAGGTAGAGGTGTTGGAAGTGGGGCTTGGCTGTAATTGCAGCAGTGGATAAATCCATTGCAATGGATTTATCTGGATGGTGGCCTGGGCTGGTAGGGTGTGGCTGGAGAATCTGAGTCCCTGGGGTGAGTTCTTTGGGATCATATGCTCCTGCCTCCCTTGTTCTCTCTTGCTCCTGGCCTCTGTGATGTGAGGAGCAACGTCTTGTGTTCTTTCTCTCTGTGTTTCTCCCCCACCATGCCCTGAGATCCACAGTCCCTGGCCTCATATGGACTGAACCCCAAAATCTCCATGGAAACTGAGAGCAAGTAAGTCTTACTTTCTCTAAATTGCATGGTTGGTCAAGTATTTTAGATTTCAGCAGTGAGAATGCTGATTAAGGCAGTGTGTGTGTGTGTGTGTGTGTGTGTGTGTGTGTGTGTGTGTTAGGGGCTCAACCCAGGTGTCTTCTACATTTTAGTTATACCCCAAGCTCTATTTTATTTTATTTTGAAATAGGGTCTCACTAATTCCCTTACTGAGTGCATTGCTAAATTACTGAGACCAGCCTCAAACCTGTAATCCTCCTGTCTTAGCTTCCCAAGTACTGGGATTGCAGGCAAGCGCCACCACACCCATCTGATATGAAATATTTGGAGTGCAAAACCCAGTAGATTGCTTCATGAGTGGTAAGTGGTAATGATAGCGAGGTAGGAAATCACCACTGAAAAATGTTCTCAGAACAAAGCAACCCTTTATGTTTCTGTGTCCTCATTAGACTTAAACCTTTGCAGGGCAGAGATATTTTCTTATTTAGTCTATTGGGCTTTTTAAGGCTTCACTCCAGCAGAATGCTTGCTATAAAGTAATAACTTAGAGGATGTTTACTGAACTGATCTCAATTTTGAAGTATTTCTTTCCTTTTTGCCAAAAGCAAGAATAGCTTATTATACCTTTCGCTTACTTAGGTATTCAAATATGTATAGACCTTGAGAAGCTGATCTTAAAATTCTTATGAAATCATAAATGGACTGGAAACGTCAAGGTAATTTTGAGAAAAGAACAAAGACACTAGGCTTGCCTTGCCACAGATTATATATTAAAATGCTATTAATTCAATAAATGTATTATTGTGTAGGTTTGACCAACAGGTCATTTCAATAAGATTGCAGAATTAGATTCAGGTATATATAAAATTCCTATATGTATTCTGCATGTAATGTATAATCAGGTATATAATAAATAAGTAATACTTCTACTCAGAAGCAAAGAATGGATGGAATTATTTGGGCTAGTTTGGTATCTATTGAGAAGAGGAGGTAAATCAACTCAGACTATTTCCTGCAAGTTCTAGATAGAAGGAAAGGGGAATTTGTAAAACAAAACAAAACAAAACAAACAAAAAAACACAATAAACAAAAGCCTAGAAAGTGTTAGAATGAAAGAGTTTGCTCATGACTTTAGAGTTATCGGCACCTCAAAAGCAAGCTTCTAAATCACATGTATCTTGTTCTTGCTGTATGCCACACAACACGTGGCACACCATACAGAACACACACAGGATTTTGCATTGTGATCTTAACATTGTTTCTATCAATAATGGAATCTATGTCTCCTACCGCGGACGCTGGGCAAACTCTTGTGCCTGCCTCAACAAATCAAGAATAGTGGAAATTGATATTATGCAATTTCTGAGTTTGAATCACAATAGGGTGTCATGATTCCATGTTAACTACCTGAGTGAGGTAGATCAAAAGATAGTGGAGTTCCTAGAACATTTTGTTGTTAAAGGAGTTAGTTCTAATTTATATTTGGCTGTGAATTGTTTGGCTTTCTCTGGGTGCGGGTAGATCTGTTAGTTTTCAGGGGCTTGTTTTAAGTGTTTGGGTATTCTTGTCTCCTTTTGCTTTGGCCTGGGTGGTGGGGCAATGGGTGGACCCAGCAGAGGAGAGATTCTGAGAGGTAGGAAGTGGTGACATTTAGAGGCATTTTGTCAGACATCAGTTCATGTAAACGTGTAAAGAATATGAACATCTAAGGTCAACTGAGGATGTTTTAACATAGGGGTCCAAGCTGCAAGGAAAGATCCAACAAAAAAAGAGAAATTGATGATGCAGAACAGGTCCTGCATTTACAACATGAAGGTGAGAATTGGACATCTCGGGAGAACCTTGAGAAATAATTAAATAGAGAACCTTTATACCTTCAGGGCAACATGATCATATAAGGTGTAAAATTTTAGCAAAATTTAGATAAAACTTTATCCCAGATATTCCACATCAATATATCCACAAATGTTCTACACCTTAAAACTGATACACAGGATTCTTATTCTCTAAGGTATATTTTCTTTGCATTTACCTTAAAAAGCGCTATTTAATCTTTTTGTTGTGGAATTCTCATAGTTTTAATGATATCAAACATTAAGGGCATCTATATTAAAAATATATTGATTTGTTTTCAGCCCATTCAAGTTAAATGAGGCATAAGAAAATATTTCCTAGGGAGCTTCAGGCCTGTGCAAGAGGAAAGAAGAATAGAGTAACAAGCAAGAAACCAATGGTAAGTATAGATGGCTCTTAGGGAATTAAGTAGGTAAATAATAGCAAGGGAGCTGGTGGGACATTAGATGGGAAGACCAGAGAAGTCACCTATGAGGGGAAGGTACTCAAAGTGAGAACCAGTTATAAACTTGAGAGGTAAGAGCACCCTAGAGAGACAAAACATTAGTGCAGGTGTCTAGTGCTCAATTGAGTTTAGAATTTTTAAGAAACAGGAGAAAGACTAGAAGGCAAGATGAGAATGAGGGATGAAGGGGAGGGTGAGTGAAAGGAAATAAAAATAAACCAGTGGTCAAGGGCATGAAGCTTCCTAAAGGCAAAACTTTCCTTCTCTTGCTCTCACTAAATTTTCATCAGCTAGAGAGACACCCAACACATGGGAGTAACTCGACAAATATCGCGGGAGGAAATATGTAAATTATTTTCATACGATTTATTTTTTTCATACAATTTATTTGTCATGTTTTACACTAATGTTTAATCTTCCTGAAACTAATAACTTAACATGTGACATGTCTTTGTATTTTCAGTAATCACACCATAGTAGGATATGCCTAAATAAATGTAAGAAACATTAAAATGGCCCCTTCTGGTCTCTTAGTAGTTTTTTTTACAGTGAGATATAATTACAAAATAACCTATTTTGGGAATATAATTGAAAGGGAGTTCAGAAAAAGGGAGTTTGCAAGGGAATCATAAGCTGAGTATGGTGGCACAAGTTTGCAATCTCACTTGGGAGGTTGAGATAGAGGGTCACAGGTTTGAGGCCATACTCAACAACTTAGTGAGACATTGTTTGAAAATAAAAAAATAAAATATGGCTGGGAGTGTAGCTCAGAGGTAAATTATTGGGTTCAATCTCAAACTACCACAAAAATAAAATACATAGATATATACATAGAAAAAGCAAGAAAGAAAGAGAATCATAACTCTATAATTTTATAAAAGAATTATTTATTGGCAGGGAACTTCTGCAAAGGAAGAATCAAGGTCTACTAGAGCATGGTAGAAAGAGGATAGTTCCAAGATATGAAAGAATAAAGACATAGGGAAGGCAATCTTGCACCAGGCAGATTGATGGCTTCAACAACTGAGCCATGATAGAATGTATTTCTCAGATAGTTACAAAATATTTTTCATCCCAAATACCCTTTTTACATTGTGATCTTAACACTGTTCCTATCAAATAATGGAGTCTATGTCTTCTACCCTTGACACTGGGCAAAATCTTAATAACTGCCTCAACAAACAGAGAACAGAAGAAATCGATACTACACAATTTCTGAGTTTGAATCACAAGACAGTGTCATGCTTCTGTGTTGTTTTATTGGAGCGCTCACTTATGTACCTTGCTATCATGCTGTAAAGAAGCACAGATGGATAAAGGATAGACTTGATACAGATGCTCTAGCCAAACATGGCTAAAACCAGCATTCATCTCCAGATTCGTAAGAGGTGGAAGCTTCAGGCAATGCCAGCCTTCAGGCATGAAATCGCCCTGCCTCCTCAGGGAAGACTAGATGTTACAGAATTAAGCCATCCTGTGTTCTCTTTCCATATTGCTGAAAATAAAATGACTTTTATTTTTTATACTATGAAATTAGAAGTGGTGTTTCATGAAGCAAAAGAAGGTAGAGCCTGAACAAAAGGTGTCAGTAGGGGAATCTATGTTGCATGGGTCAAGAGAAGGTATGGACCCACTGGGTACCAGATGTCTGGAGCATCTCATATGAGGCAGAAAGAAGAGCAGTTGTCAGATATTAATGTAGCTATGGAATTTCTATGCTGTCCCTGTTCCAGAGAACTGACAACTATGAGATTTATCCTGGCTATTGGATAATAGAAAGCAAAGAACCCAAAGTAGATGCAGATGTGAATTAGCTCAGGTCAGCCTTGCCTCGAGTGAATTCTGAACATAGTATGAAAAGAGTCATATGCATTGTGGTCAGAAAGACGCATGAAACACAAAACAAGGGACTTCAACATACTTCATGACCAGAAAGAATAAAAGTTCTTCCAGCTTTAAAAGTCATTCAGGGAGAGTAACACACATATTTTTAAACATGACATACATTTTCTATTTAGTCTTTTATGAAGATGATATTACAATGTATATAAATATTAATCCAATGAGACCTAACATTGATAATACTTCCTCTAAAAAAGGTAGTCCTTAATCTGAAAACAAAGAAAAATATTCCTGATATATTCCCCAAATATATAAAAGAGATTCAAGATGAGGTCATGGGAACAGGTAAAGTGCAACCATGTCTCCCATGGGAAACTGTCCTACATCAAGCAATTGAACCTACTGCTTCTTCTCTGTGCTTTTGTCGCAGGGTCAGTATTCTCTCTGGCATTCAGCAGGTGTATTTTTTTATTCCTAGTTTTTGTTATTGCCTCTCTTCTCTGCTGTACCATAACCACTCTTTAGCACACTGCTAAATACCAAGAGGTTGGTGAGGCCAGTTGTTATGGTCTTGGTAGGAGTCTTTTGAGCACTGCTAACTAGCCCAAGCTAAATGGGTAGAAGGCTTTATCTAAAAATATTGGGAACATCCATAGGAGCTCATGTGAGGGATTCACATTTGGCTAAACTGTAGTCACGCTGGAGCCTAGTGGAGGTTTCCATGAAACAACACTGGAAGAGTATATGTAAATACAGGACTTTCTTAAGTCACACATTAGACAATTTTTTTATGAAACAGACAGTGAAGTGTAAAATACTTTTTTTTTGACATCTCTGCTTCCAGCCTGTATTCCCATTTCTTACACAATCTATTTTGCACAAAAACAGTCAGAGAGATATTTCAAAATGAGTAAAATAATGTCAGTTGCATGCACCAGCCTTCCTATAGTTTCCTTTTCATCCAGGATAAAATACAGTTTAGCGTTGACAATGTTCTCAAGTCCTGGCCTGGGCTGTGTCTCCTAACACTCTGCTTTGCTCATCTCAGCCTGTCCACATTAGCATTCTTAGCCTCTGAGCCTTTCCATTTGATCTTCATCCTGCCTGGAGTGCTCTTCATCCTGGCACTTCCTCTGGGCTCACCCCATTCTTTCACATAGGGGTCTCCTAAATGGTCACTTTGTCACAGATACCTCCTTGGATGGCCCTCCATACAAACCCCTTCGTCAAGTATGGTATACTTCATACTGTGATAACTACATGATATTATATTGTATATTCTATTTTTATGTGCTTATTATCTGATGTGTTTTATTGGGATCACTGTTGAACTACCAGATCTATTATAGTAAATTTTCAATAAATATTTGTTGAATTACAAATGTTATGTAAATAAATAAAAATATCATGTATTTGAATAGCAAATGATATGTAATGAATTAAATGCATTATTTATCTTTACCTGAATATTCATCTGTTTGTGCAGATCCAACACTTTTTAGCAGTTTAATTGTACCTAGGATTTTTAGTATGTTGAGAGACAATTTAGCTCAATATAACATTCAATATAGTAAGAAAAATCAAGTAAATAAGACAATCACATTAACATTAGCTTATCCTTAAATTGCTAGGCATGACACTAGGTACTTGGTACACATTTTTTCTGTAACCATAGTGTCACAAATGATTTTATGAATTTTATATGTTATGGCCATTTAGTGATATGGAGTCTTAGAATCAGGGAACTAGGTAAATAGAGGAGCTAGAATTTAAAGCCAAGTCTGTTTGACTGCAGGGCCCATGTTCATTACACTGCATCACACTGCTCCTTGAGTTTCTCCATGACAATTTCACTCGGGAAGTCCTTTATGGTGAAACCCTGTTTCATGATTGGTCATTATCATAGGTGTTTAATTTGTTTTTAAAAGCAGAATTCATCCTATTTGCCTTTTATTTCCCTTGTCTTTCATTGGCCATCCTAGAGTCTCAGGTTTTATTTCTACTGTAAAATGTTCATAAGCTACCTCTATCTACTGTACCCTGTATCAAAGGGTACATGCATGTATACAAAGACTGCTAACTCTGAATTGGTTTATGAAAACATGAGGAATTATCATAGTTACCAATAACAAGCATTGGGTGGTTTCCAAGCAAACACAATTTTGATTATACTGGCCTTAAGTGTTTTACCTTTTCTTCATTATTACTAATTTTATGGATTTCTAGAGTTTATACTCAGTATGAAAGTAAAGTTGAGGGGATCTACAAGAATATACAATTTTGCTCTCTACTGGATAGTTAAGGAAACATTCAAAACCAGTCTTTAGCTAGGATTGAATATAAATTTAAAAAAAGATGCATTTTATTGCTTTGAGTATTTAAATTTTTCTTGTAGAAACAAATGATTTTTTGAGAATACAATTTTAAATGTTCCTATCTGAGATAAGTTTGGAAGATATTTTACTGCACGTGTGCGTGTGTGTGTGTGTGTGTGTGTGTGTGTGGTTATGTATGGAACCAAGGGGCATTCTACCTCTGAATCCCAGCTCTATTTAGTTTTTTATTTGGAAATAGTCTCACATAGTTGTGGAAGGCCTCAATAAGTTGCTGAGACTGGCTGCAAACCTGAGATCTTCCTTTCTCAGCCTCTCAGGTATTGAGATTACAGGTATGTACCATCACACTCAGTTTAGATATTTTACATTGTTAAATATTGTATGATTGGGGTTGTTCTCTTACCTAAACCTGTGCATAAATCTTGTTCAATGAGTTCATTTTGGTAAAATCATCCAGTTTGATATCATCAAGGTAAGAAATGGAAAAGGAAAGACACTATCTCCCGTATATGAGGTGGCTTTGAGAAAATGTAATTGAGGAAAAATCATACATGTTGAGTTGATTTCTAGAGGAAATATTAAATAAATATTTATAAGAATCCCATGAAGCCAAAAACAGTGACACTCCTGTAATCCCAGTAATTGGGAGGCTGAGACAGGAGAGTCACAGATTTGAAGCCATCTTCAAGCAACTTAATAAGACCCTCAGTAACTTAGTAATACACTGTTTCCAAATAAAAAATAATATGTGACTGTGGGTGTAGTTTAAAGGCAGAGTGTCCCTAGGTTCAATCCCCAGTTCTACAAAACTAAGAAAAAATAAAAATAAAAAAGAATCCCCAAGGCCTTAGTCAAAGGGCCAATTTAGGTTGAAAATGTGAGTTTAAAAAGATAAATTGTGGGGCTCTCCACTGAGGTTCTCCTTCTGGATGGTTAGCAGCAGTTCTCAGAAAGAGCAGAATTGACTGCTCATCTCTTCAGACTAACAAAGAGCACACGTGGAAATAGTCAGAAACAATTTTCCGCAGGTCCAAGAAGCCAAGGAATTCCTTCTCCATCATTACGTTGTCCCCAAGAAGAGCTGCCACTTGGGCCAAAAGGTAACTTGTGCCTTAGTATTGGGAGTTAAAGCTTTGTGGAAGGTGAGGGACACATTTCAAAAGCTTTGTCTGTCTTGAGCCATTTTCCACATGTGTTTGGTCTTGTGAACTAAGTCACACTGCTCTTCTCACTAATTGGCCAAGTGTGATTCTAGTGAGTTTTAAAGCGACTGGGACTCTACTTAAAAAGCTAAGTGTCAATTAAAGTAGGGGTCAAACAAGCCAAAGTTTGAAGATTCTGGTAAGATAATTTTAAGAATCTGGGGTCTATACATCAATAGACAATAGTTAATTTAGGGTTTATTTCCCTTGGCTTGTGCTTGAGAGGGTAGCTACCTGATATAAATATATAAATAGTGTCAAGATCTAATACAAAATATTTGTATATTTTGTAAAATGCCTCCACATTTACTTTTATCAGCTGACATTAGGAAATCCTATGAGCAGAAGTCATTCTCTTTTACCGTTGAGGAGAATGTATTGAGAAAAATTAATAGCATTGCTCAAGGTCACTAATTTGAGCACAGATCACAGATTCAGCTCTTCTGTTCCCTTATTTTGTATGCTTTTCATGTTGGAGAAATAAAAGGTCAATGTAGCAAATACTCAACCATGTCAAACACAATAGTTTATATTTACAATAGAAAAGTGATAAAATTACTTTCCCTGCCAAACTGAAAACTAATGCATGAGTAAATAACCTGCACTTTAAACCCACCAACTATTAGAGTTCTTCAATAGAAATAAGAGCCCTTACCCACACTGTGTGCTCATAATGGTTCATTGGGTTCTATTAATGAGGTTTCATAGGTTAGGGTAATCATATTTATGTATTACAATATTCAAAGTTCTCAAATTACCCACAAGTAATTTAATGCATCTGGCCTGAATGGCTGCAAGCACTGCCAAAATTCATGTTTGAATTTTCATTATTATCTAGAATATAATGTTACAGAGAGCTAATCCAAATGTTGAATTTTTCTTTCTCATCTGTCTTATGAATGCCAAGCAGATGGTCTGATTTAGGTATCAATAAAGGTCCTTAAAGCATGAGTTAACAATACCCTCAAGTATTGCTGATTAAAAGCAGAGAACACAGTAAGAAAGACAGACGAGGAGATAGTGAGAAAGCAGAAAACAAAGAAAGAAAACAGCCTCTTGATCTTAGGTTCTCATGAGGAGCAATCATATTCAAGTTTTGCAGAGTGTGCCACTGAGACATTAAAAATTCATTTAAGAAAATCTCCCTTCAAAAGCTTGATCATGACACCTTCTCTTAGCTTTGTTGCCATTTCTAAACTTCTAATCAAAGAAGCGATATCTGGAGTGTTGTGATTTGGATGCACATAGTTCCCTGGAAAGGGGGACAAAACAAATGAATGATAAGGCAAAAGTGTTTAGAGGTGAAATAACTGACTCCTGAGGGTTCTGAAATCATCAGTGGATAATTGCATTAATGGAGAAATGGATTTACTGGGTGGTAATGTAGGGAGGTAGGGTGTGATTGGAGAAGGGAAGTCACCAGAGCATAGTCTTGGGGACTATATATGTCCCCTCTCTCATTCTGCTTTCTACCACCATGACCTGAGCTCTATAAGCATGATGTGTCCTAACATTGACGGACACTTCTGAAACCTGCAGTTCCATGATAAAATAAATTTTCCTTCCTCTACACTGTGGTTGTCAGATGTTATGAGGTCACAGAAGTAAGAATATTGAGTGAAACACAGAATCTCTTGCAAAGCTAAGGAGAAAAAAGATGAGAATTTATAGAAATTAAGTGGGCCATAACTCGTGGAGCATAGGACTAGAAAAGAAAAAATATCCTCATAAAGAATAATAAAAGTCTACACAAAGTTTTCTTTGAGTCTTCCATTGAAATTACACATAGTTGGTCAAAGCACAACAGTTGGAGAGAAAATGACTATAGGAGAACTTCAAGTTGAACTGTTTCTAGAGTTCATGCAAAGCAAGGGAGTGATTTAGTTTTAGTGGGTAGAATGCAGAAATCTTATTGAATATGGGAGCCCTCACTAGACGCTCAAGGCCCATCATACCTTAGGTGAGGCTAAACTACCCTGGAGTAGTAGAACTTCTGGAAACTCACCCTACAAAGCTTTACTCAAAATTTGCTAGAAAATAGAACAGTACCTGGATAAAACTGGGTTTATCACAGTATCACTGATAACCATCTTTCCAAACAAAAAGATAGCACCAAATAGCAGTGTTTTATTGCTGCAGAAGAGATAAAGAAATTTTACCACTGGGGGAGAAACAAGGGAATTAAATTCAAGAGAGAGAAAGCTTCTCCAGGATTCAGTCATGTAGAATAAGCTGAAAGTTGAGAAGGAAATAAAGCACCAAGAGTATTTCTGTAGCACTGCAACTCACCCTACATACAACTACTGCTAATGGTCACTATAGGAAATTTAAGCCTTTGGTGGCAGTAAATGAGACACAACTTACTTTTGTTAAGACTGAAAGTCGTAGAAGGGGGTGTGAAGCCCAGAAATGCAGGTTGCTTCTAAGAGCTAGGAACAGCCCTCATTTGAGAGAAAGCCAGTAAACAGAGTCATCAATCCTGCACTTTGAGTAATTAAGTTATGCCAACAATCTAAAGTGGCAGAGAACTCATGAAACTCACTGCTAAGAACACAAATAACCCAATAAAAAATGGGCAAAGTGACTATATAGACACTTCACAAAAGAAGAACTACAAATTGCCAATAAACGTATGGAAAAAATGTTCAACATCATTAGTAGTCAGAGAGACGCAAATCAAAACTACCCTGAGATTTTACCCAACCCCAATTAGACTGGCAATCATTAAAAATACAAACAACAACAAATGCTGGCAAGGGTGTGGAAAAGTGAGAACTCTAATATATTGTTGGTGTGATTGCAAATTAGTGCAACCACTTTGGAAAACAGTAGGTAGCATCCTCAGATGAATGGGGATGAACCTACTATATGATAATCCAGCAATATCACTGGGTATCTACCCGAAAGAATGGAAACCAAACTACCAGACTAATGCATGTGTATCTATGCTTATAGCCACACAAGTCATAATTGCCAAACTATGGAACCAGTCAACATATCTATCAACAGATGAATGGATTATAAAACTATGGGATATGTATACACAGGGATTTTCCTTAGCCAATAAAGAAGAGTAAAATTGTCATTTGCAGGAAAATGGATTGAACTGGAAAACATTATGCTAAATGAGGTTTGTCATAAAAAGTAAAAAATCGGATGCTCTCCCTAATATGCGTAGGTTAGGGAGAACATGTGTCATAGGATGAACCCTAGATGAAGAAGGAGGAACCTTAGAGGAGCAAAGAGGTTATGGGAGGGGGAAACACCCTAATGCACACAGTGCACATTCACAAACATATCAAAGTCAATCACTAAGCTGAACAAGATAAGAAGAGAAGGGGGAGAGAATGAGGTGGGAATTGGCGAAGGGTTAAATGAGTGCTGTGTCCATGTATGCCTCTACCAGCTTGTACCTCATTAATATGCATGATTAGAATGCACCAATGAAAAAAAAGTAGCAATGAAATGGATTCTTCTCAAAGCCCTGAGGAAGAAACACAGCCCGACCAATGCTGTGATTTTAGCTGGGTTACACCAGTATTGAACTATCTACAGAAAATATCTTTTTTGTTAAAGCACTTACATTTTATTGTTTAAAGTCACATATTTCTGAGCTATGAAACATTTTTGTTGTTGTCTTTTTAAGTCACAGATTCTGTGGAAAAGAAAACTAATATAATACCTAATAGCAGCTCTTCGAAAACCATGAAAAAAGAAAAAAAAAAAACTACTAAAACTTGGAGACACAGGGAAATCCACAATTATAGTTAGGGATATCAGCATTCTCTTTGATAACTTTCAAATCATTAAGAATGTGGCAGGTGATATGAAGAGTGTCAGCAACCAGCTGGACTTAACTAGTTAACACTCATGAGAGACTCACACAATAAATAGTGGAAACTGTAGCCTTTAAAATAAGCTTGTAACACCCACCGAAATAGGCTAGATTCAAGAGTTCAATACATGCAAAATAATCAAAACAAGACAAATTATATGCTGTGACCACAATGGAATAAAGTTAGAACTCGATAACATCAAAGCATCAGAAAAACCCCAGTACTTCGGAGACTGAGACCAGAGGATGGCCAGACTCAGCTACTTAGTGAGGCCTTTGGCAACTTAATGAGACGCCCTTAGGAAGAGCGAGGGAGTGGGGCGGGAATAGGGAATTGGGGGAGGGTTAAATGAGAAATGTGTGCATGTATGCCTCTACCAGCTTTTACCTAACAAAGATCAATGATTACAATGCACCAATAAAAAAAAAACAAAAAGGAAAAAAGAATAAAAAACAGGGCTTGGTCTGTAGCTCGGAGGTAGAATGTCCCTGGGTTTAATCCCCAGTACCGAGAAAAAAAAAAAAATCAATAAAACCCTCAACTATTTGGAAAACAAGCCATACATTTTTCAATAACCTGTGTCAAACAAGAGACCATTACTTACTTAGAAAAAAATATTGCATTAAATGAAATTGAAAGTAGAATTTATTAAAAATTTTGGAGCATAGATAATGCTATGTGTGTGAAAAGAAATTAAAAGAAGTTTTAATATTTTTTCAAGTGAAATAAGTTTCAATATTGTTTTCAAAGGAGTAGACATTTATTTTCCTATATAAATAACAAGAATAGCAAAAGTTTCAGGTTTTTTGAAATGAACTGGTGCCGTAGTAACTTTTCAGCTCTGTAGTGGTCTAGAATTTCAATCTTATAGGCAAAAACCATCATGGTCAATAAGTAAATAAATGTATATGGCTATATCCCTTTAAAATACTTATATTTATTCTTTCATTAGCGCATTGCAGTTATAAACTACAGTGAAGTTCAATATAATACAACGTATAAGCACACAGGTATTAGAGGACATCCCTCCACATCCTACCTTGTTCCTCCTCTCCTGCCTCTCCATCCATGCTAGCAAAATCGGTAGTAATAACTTAATGTATAGCCCTGGCATTACTTGAACTGCTTACTTACTCAAGTCTCCTTTTTCATAATCACAGAATATTGAATTTCATATAGTTTTCATGCCATAAAATATTCCCCTTTTTAAATTTTAATTTTAATTAACATAATATTTGTAATTATTTATGAGGTGCACCATTATAATTCAATACATATATGCAATGTGTGTTGATCAAAAGAGGGTAAGTAGCATTTCCATCTCTTTAAATATTAACATTTCTATATGCTTGTATTCTTCATATATTATTCTAATTTTAATTTTTCTCCCAAGCATTTAAAAGTATAAGAGCCATTCTTAGTTTGCATGTCATGTGCAAACCAACAGTACATGGCTAAATTTTTCCTGTAAGACAATTTGCCCACTTGACTTTAAACATTTGCCTTAAGAAAGTAGAAAAAGTAAAGATTAAACTAATGCATACATAAATAATATAGATTAAAAGTCAACACAATTGATATAAGAAAAACAATAAAGTGCAATAAAACCGCAAGTTGGTTTTTGAAAAAAAATCATTTAAGTTGAAATATATCAGACTCGTCAAGAAAAAGTGTGAGAGAGAAATACCAATATCAGGAATAAAAGAGAGAATATGTTTACAAATCCTATAAGAATTAAATGAATAATCAGGGGATATATTTTATGTAATAAATTTTATCATAGAGATAAAATGCCCTAGTTACTTGAGTAAGATAAAACTCCGTACTCTGAGGGCTTCATTGGTAAATTTTACCAAATATATGGGTGTAAATTAAATATAATCATTCCCAGTATAGATAATAAGAGGATACTTCCTGTTTAGCCTAGCAATTGAAATTCTTTATTCTCGTTTCTAAACCTATTTTGTGATTGCATAATTCTGAACAGAAAACTCATATGAGTAACTCATTAACCTGATTTCCAAATCAGACAATGATATTATAGGAAATGTAAGCTCTACATCAGTATCTCTTATGAACTGACTACAAATATTATTAAATAAATGCTATTTAATAAAATCCAGTGATATGAATAATAGATCAGCATCAAAAAAGATTTGTTAAAAGAATGAAAGATTTGTTCAACACTTGAAAACTAATCCGTGTAATTTACTATATCAAAAGATTAATAAGTAACCATCATAATAAATGAAATAATAAAATTGGACAGAAATCAATCTCTACTCAAAATTAAAAAGAAAACCAGTAACTTAGGAGTAAATGGGATTTTTGTCAACCTGTAGAACAATATACACATTAATCCAAGAGCAATTATTACTTATAATTGTGAAAAACCAGATGATATTCTCTTTAGATCAGGAAAAAAGTAAAGATTCTACTCTTATTCAAAATTAAATTTCCAGTCAGTGTGAAAGAAAAAGAAAAAAAGGCAACACAGATTTGATAGAAAACCATGGAATTCTTGATTTTTGCAGGTAGCTAGACTGTACAGAAAAAATTAGAATCTACAAAAAATCTAAAAGAAGAAATGCAAATGGCCAACAAATAGATGAAAAAAAAAAGTTCAATATCATTAGAAATTAGGGAAGTGCAAATCGAAACTATACTGCAATTCCATCTAACTACAGTTAGAAGGCAATCTTTAAGAATACAAAAAATAACCAATTCTGGGGAAGATGTGAGAAAATTGGAATTTGTATTCATGGCTGGTAAAAATGCAAATTAGTATAAGCACTATTCCTCAAAAGACTAGGAATGGAGCTACCATATGGTCCAGCTATACCACTACTCAGTATCTTTCCAATTTGACCTATAGATTCAGTGTAATGCCCATCAGATTATAACAGAGTTTGTCTTTCAGAAATTGCAAGTTGATACTAAGATTTATAAGGATCAAAAAGGACCCAGAATAACCTCACTATAATGTATGATAAAATACACTCACACACACACACACACACACACACACACACACACACACACA
>PVLC010018384.1:0-32181 GCA_004027655.1 Graphiurus murinus | reverse complement strand
AAGTGGGGTTTATTTCCAGTTTCCTGCATATGGTTAACCAGTTTTGCCAACACCATTTGTTAAAGAGGCTATCCTTTTTCCAGTGTATATTTTTGGCTCCTTTGTCAAAAATCAGTTGACTGTAAGTCTGTGGGTCTGTTTCTGAGTCTTCTATTCTGCTCCATTGGTCTATGTATCTATTTTTGTGCCGATACCATGCTGTTTTTATTACTGTGGCTTTGTAGTAGAGTTTAAAGTCAGGTATTGTGATGCCTCCTGCATGATTTTTATTTCTAAGAACTACTTTGGCTCTCCTGGGCTTTTTGTTTTTCCAGACGAATTTAAGGACTGATTTTTCTATGTCTGTGAGGAGCGTCCTTGGCAATTTCATGGGTATTGCATTGAATTTGTAGATCAGTTTTGGGAGGATGGCCATTCCGGATACAAAATCAATCTTAAAAAATCATAAGCCTTTTTATATGCCAACCACAAATCAATCAAAAAAGAAATCCAGAAAGCAATTCCACTCACAATAGCACCCCGAAAAATAAAATACTTAGAGATAAACCTAACCAAGGAGATTAAAGACCTCTATAAGGAAAATTATAGAAAGCTGAAGAAAGAAATTGATGAAGACCTTAGGAGATGGAAGGACCTCCCATGCTCTGCAACACTTCTACAAGAGAAATGCAAGGGCCTTAGATGGAGGAAAGAGGCAAGAGAGGGGATTCTAGGTGGGCTAATCACTTAAACAATGGCCTTAAGGACAAGCATACTTATGAAATGTTCTTCAATCGTTAGTATTCCTTTAAAAGTCTTTTCTTCAAAGGTGCTTTCCTTGACACCTTAGTTCTATAGTGTCCACCTTATCTTTCCTTCTCTCATGGTATGCTGATTTCTCTTTGAAGCATATATTATCTTTTCAAATGTAATATCTATTCATGTATGTTGATGTAATGGAGGGGGATGTGCTTGTTCTTAATAATCACTAGTCTCCTGTTTGTTAGGCTGTAAGTTTGCTTTAAGGGGATAGAAATCAGTGCTGTTTTTAATTGCAATTGTATCCTCAGTGCCTAACACCATGTCTTCCCGACATATTATAAATATTATTAAACATTTTAAACAAATGATAGATGGATGGATGGATGGAGTAGTCACGTGGCTCACCTGCATAGAGAAAAGTGTTGTGTTGTAGAGATAAAGATATGGATGATTAGAGATATGCTAGAACACTCTGTTCCTGCCCCAAAGAGGACTGTCCCTGTCTTGTTTCTTTCTGAATTCCCACTGTCTTTCCCATAATGTCAAATCTGAAGTTTCAGGTAGGGTTTCTGCTACTAAAATTGTAGTGTGCTATGGTTCTCTAATTGTTTATTTAGAACTGTTTGCATCATACTAGATACTGCCCATTAATTAGAACACAAATAAGACCGTGCTTTCTAATATGGAGATAAAGGACTGTTGAAGGGTTTATTTCTTTCTTTATTATACAAGTATCCATTGAGCACTTCTGTACATAGCCTTAGGGGAGACAAAGAAGACTAAAATATGGTTCTTTCTTTGAATAGCAGGTATGGGGAGACAGAGAGGAGGGGGAAAATGAAGATTTAAAATAACAAGGGAGCCAAGTGTGGTGCATGCTCGTAATCCCAGCATTTAGGAGGCTGAGACTGGAGGATCCTGGTTAGAGGCCAGCCTCAGCTGCTTAGTGAGGTCCTCTGCAACTTAGTGAGATCCTGTTACAAAATAAAGAATAAAATAGGGCTCAGGGTGTAGCTCAGAGGTAGAATGCCCATGGGTTCCATCCCCAGTACCTCAATAAATAAATAAATAAATAAATAAATAAATAAATAAATAAATAAAATGACAAAGAAAAAAGTTAAAGGAGAAGAAAGAGAATGAAGAGGAAAAGAAAAGGGAAGAGAAAATGGCATAGCTTGCTCAGCATTAATACCAGACTCTTCATACACCCTGTCCCATTTTCTAGATGTTGAAACTGAGATTCCTAATGGATTATCGCTAAAGCTCTTGACCATATCTGTGGATCTGTATGAACCAGGTCTGCCAACTTGTGGCCTTGATAATGGAGCCCTAATATGCCCCAGCCTAATGGAAACACATGTAGGTAACACAGAGAGTGGTAATGGTGAAGCTGGTATAGCAAGGGCCTTGATCAGAAGCTGTGTCCTTTGTACTTGCAGTCTGAGACTTATTCCCCTGGGGTCTCTCTCTCAGTGCTCTGGACATGCTTCCCCTTTGCCTCCACTTGCCCATGAAGAAAACCTTCCCACAGCAAACCACAGGGAGCAAGACTGTTTTTTTCCCTGAAAGGTGCAGGAGGAGAAGCAGCTCACAGAGGCGTGGGGCAAAGACAGGGCGGGGGATCAAACTGCAGCCTGGAGTGTTTTGGCTCCTGTCCTCGATTCTTCCTTTTCTTCTCTCACGGCTTTTGAGTTTCATTCACTCTTTCAGTGGGATTTGGGGATTGAATTGAAGTCACCAAGGTGCTGGAGGCAAACTTTGATTCTTTGGCTTCCAAGGAAAACAATTATCTTAATCTGGTCTACCATCCCCACTTCTCCCCAACAGTGGAAATTCACTGGGCTTGGAGATCACGCTTGGGAGGAGACACATGTAATGTTTCAGGCATATTGCATTGTGTGACTACACTTTGCCCAGATCGATCTCTCTCTCTCTCTCTCTCTCTCTCTCTCTCTCTCTCTCTCTCTCTCTCTCTCTTTCTCCCTCACTAAAGGAAACTTTTGTGCCTGCTGGTTTATTAAGCATCTTCCCAGTACTTCATATAATTAATATTCATTGTGTTTTTTCCAGAACAGTGCTTAGTTAAAGATGTATTATCCATTATCTTATTTAGTCTCCACAATGACCCAAAAGGTATGTAAAATCATAGTCTTTGTTTATCCCAGAAAGGGTAGCCTGCTCAAAATCACAGCTGTTAAACAGAGGTGCTAAGACTGGGCATTGTTGTACAATACTTGGAGGCTGAAAAAGGTTTGAAGCTAGCCTCAGTAACTTAGTAAGGCTCTCAGCAACTTAGCAAAGCCCTGTTTCCAAATAAAATAGGGTTGGGAGTGTAGCTTGGAGGCAGAATGCCCCTGGTTCAATCTCCAGCACCATGAAAAAAGAAAAAAAAAAAAAGAAGAAGAGCCAGTATTTGAACTGAGTTGTCTGACTGCAGAGCTGCAGAGGATATGTTGTTAACTTGTCATTAGATCCTTCAACTGCAACCCCTATATACTTATTACCACTTGGTTTTTTTTTTAACACATCTTGAAATCAATGCACAGAGAGCTGAAGGAGACAATTTGCCTCAGGTCACCCATCCTGTACAGGGCTGAAGCAAAAACTCCATCCCTTCTCGTTTCCTGATTTTTAATACATTTATTGGTACATTATAGTCCCACATCATGACATTCATAGTAATATTGACACACATGCACACAGCACTTGGTAGGCTTTCCCCCGGCTCCCTTCCCATTCCCCTCCTTCCCTATGTAAGATATTGAGATAGTCATTCGTATTCTCACATATGTATGTAATGCCAATGGAAGTGACTCCTTCATTAACTCTCCCTTCTCATTTCATGTTCCATGCTCTTCCCATTACTGATCTCCATTTGAAGGCTGTTGAGCCAGAATGGAAGGTGACCTGGGGATGTTTGATTCAGTTTGACATGTGAAGCTCCGTCCAGTGTGAGCAGAGTGGGCACCTGGAGCCCAGTCCTTCTCATATTCACACCAGAGCAGGACTATGAGTTATTCTTTTCTGACTTATTTGCCTTCTGAGATATCCCTACATGTTCAGTTAAGTCTGAGATTCATTGTCAGATGAGAAGATAAAAACTGTATTTTTCCCCAAACACTTCGCTAAGAAATTGGACTAGTCCTGTTGGAGCCCTGTTGGAAGTTTGTATTTCAATTATGTCTAGAAGGTATATTTTTAGAGGTTCTAAAGTAGAAATCCCAAGACATGGATTTTTCTTCTTCAAAATTGTTATCAAATCACATGTGACATTTAGGGAGGTCACTTTCACTTTCAGTTCCTGGGAACCATCACTTAAGGGGATTAGATAAGATGTGAGCAGTGTTTTTCAGAGTGGGTACCAGAACCACCACTGTGTGTGTGTGTGTGTGTGTGTGTGTGTGTGTGTGTGTGTGTTTAACACACAATGAAACAATTTAAGATGACCATTGAATTTGTGCAAAAAAATTTAAGACCTTCATTGAAAGTAAAAAGGATGGGATCCAAGGAGGATGGGAAGATGAAAGGAGAAAGGAAGGGAGGAAGGGAGGGAAGGAGAGAGTAAAAGGAAGAGAAATAAAACTTCAGGAAATAAAAAAACCTTTGTTTTTACTATAGCTGCTGTAATAAATAAATGATATGATGGACAGATGGACAGTGTGTGATGCAAAGCAAAGGTGGCCATGAATGTGGTAAAATGTTAGGTGTGTGCAAATATAAATATACATATATATATATATATTTCTACTTTTCTTTCTTTCCTTCCTTCTTTCGTGTTCTCTCTTTCTTCTTTCTTTATTTTTCTCATTCTTTCCATCATTATCTGTTTATCACTATTCATGTAGTCCTTGGCATGCTATCCAAAGCATGGTGGCCGGAAGGGAGGGGGGAGCCCTGTTGATCCAGTTGCTTCATGTAAGATTTTTCACTGATGACATATTTATGGAGCTTTCACTCATAATTTCCCACAACCCTCAAGCCCCTATTTTAAGACTTGCTACATAATTTGTGGGGAATCAGTGCACAAATAAAATCTGGTGCACAATGAAAATCTGGGTCCCTCATTCAGAAGTGATTAAAACCACCAAAACAGCAGCAGCATTGGAGTAGTAAACTTAATCACAGAGCTTTCTTAAGAGAGGGGCACTAAATGCACAGACTGCATAGGTGGGACTCCAGTCCTGACCCTATTAGGACCAATCAAGCCCTCCTCTGGTTTCTCATAGCATTGGGTTGTAATAGCAAAAGTGGAACTTGGAGCATTGCATTGTCTCTTGTTGTGCAAAATTCTACATCTTCTTTTAGATTAACTAACCAAGAGCAAAGACAGTTTGTTTTTAACAGATTCAGATCCAACAAGCACTGCAGAGTTTCTTGTCTCAGCTGCTAAAGAGCCTTTGCTGCATTGATTCACAGGAATATGGGGATGAGAGCTATATATGTATGTGTACATATATATGTATGTATGCATATATATGTGTATATATTGGTACATATAATCAAATTATCATTGGAGAGAAACAAGGAAAAATGTGAAGGGTGACTCAGCTACTTTCTGGAAGGTCTTGAATCTTATTTTTGGGTGTCTAGACTATATGTAATAGTCAAAGAAGGGCTATTAAATATCTGTGTGTGTGTGTGTGTGTGTGTGTGTGTGTGTGTGTGTGTGTATTTTACTGGAGATTGAACCCAAGGGCATTCTACCCCTGAACTATACTTCCAGCCCAATTTTATTTTTTATTTTGAAACAGGATCTCACTAATTTGCTAAGGCTGGCTATGAACCTGTGATTCCCCTATCCCAAGCTCCCAAGTACTGGGATTACAAGCATGCATCACCATGCCCAGCGCCATTAATTATTTTTGTGCTGGATTAATTTATGTGGCTTGAGCAGAGTATGAAGACATTTTTCTTGTTTCTGTCCAATGATAATTTGATTGCATATACAAATATATACATACATATCTATGTATTCATACATATATATATACACATACATATATACATAAATATATATGTGTATATACACATGCAAACACACAACATGTAAACACACAAATATAGCTGCATACATTGTTTATTTTTCTCTGAATATAAGTGTTATATAGGTCTGAAGAAAACACAGGATATAGATCAGGTACACAGAACAGGAAAATCACTCATAACTCCACATGAGAACCCTTAATATGGTAGAGTATTTTCCAGAAAGATAGTAAATACATATGATATTGTATCATATTCACTTCAGAGATTTATTAACAGCCATTAAGTTATTAAGCCCCTGCTGCTATTAATCCTGGACTGTGTAACACAGTGTTGGCCAAATAAGAAGCAGCTGGATCCCACATAAACATTGCAGTGGAGAGAGCACTCCCTTGTGATTTTCTTTAAAAAAACATTTATATAGCACTTACTATAATGAGCACTATTCTCTGTGTGTTTGAGATTATTCATTCCTTTAATACTCATAACTGTATCAGGCAGGTACTATTATTATCTTCATTATATAGATGAAGAAACTGAGAACTGATTTGCTTTAAGTAATTTACCCATTTGCTCTCTAAAAGGTCCATATTTGTAACTATTTTTCATTTCCTTTATATATGTTCTCCTATTATGGACAGCGTGATGAGAAGAGAAATACCCCCACCAAAGATGCCCATATCCTTGTCCCCTGTACCTGTGAACATACCACCTAATGGCAAAAGGGATTTTTCAAATGTGATTGATTTAAGGACTGTGATGGGGGAAGATTACCTTGAGTCATATACAGGTGTGCCCAATGCTATCACAAGAGTCCTTATAAAAGGACACTGGGAGGTCAAGGTCAAAGATGAAGAGATACAATCACAGGGGAAGGGGTGGGAGTGATTTGGAGTCATGAGCCAAAGAATGCAGGAAACCTCTAGAAAATATAGAAGGCAAGGAAACAGATTTTCCCTGAGAGCCTGCAGAATGCATAAACGTGTCTATTGATACCTCAGTTTTTAGCCCTGTAAGACCTTTTTTCAGACTTAACCTCCAAAACAAAAAGGCAATAAATCTATGTCATCCTAAGCCATGAATTTTTAATTTGTTATAGTAGCAATAAGAAGCTAACACAGATGGCATCTAGAATTTATATCTATGTATTTTAGGTGTCAGGTAGGGTCTCCCAGGTGCCACACAAATTGTATTTTAAATGAGAAGATCTCAAAGTACACTGCCAAACCATATATACCATATATCCCATGTCACTAGGTGTCAGGTACCAAGAGCTTCCCTAAGGCCTTTGCATATCAGTGGATGCTCCAAAAGCCCAAATAATCCACTACCACCTGTTGGTGTAGAACAAGGAAGGGATGCACTTGGCATATCCCCCACATTGTAGGTACAGGGGAAATGATAGACTAGCTCAGAGGGTTGATCCAGTGGGAAAAAAGCTCCAGAGAATAATATGTATATCCCTGGAATTTAGTGAATATGGAGACATGAACTTGACTTTTGTCTGAATGGGCCTAATGGGGGGGAAGTTTGCTGAAGGAGTCTTTGGCAGCTGGAGGTGAGGGCAGCTGTTGGGTCCCACGTCTGGCTGTGATGGGGAAAGGCACATGAGTCTTCTGGAAAGACAAGAGAGCGAGCCTGTCACCACCTCCAAAGGACTCTGCTCAAGCTTGCCTGCAGAGTGAGGAGACCCAACAGAGACAGTCTGGAGGGAAGGATTGGTCTTAAGTCCTCAGCCAGAGGAACATTGGAATAGGGATCCCCAACCTAGAAGGTCCTGTGATGGTACAGCTGAATGGGCAGAACTCCTAAAAACACCAAGACCCCTTACAAAGGTGGAGAACTCCTATGAACTCCAGGTGCCTCACCTCCTGCATTCAGGACAAGGCCAGTGTTAAAAGTGTACCAGCCAGCACAATGTTCTCTGCTTATATCATCTTGTGGGAAAAAATAAAATTAAAAGACGCATCCTTCTCCTGGAGGAGGCAGCAGAGAACTATGTGATAAAGCAACACTTTTTTGATCATTTATAAAACCATCCCCTTCCTCCAGGTGGAGGCAGTCTCTAGAGGTGACAGAGTGAGCTAGATTTCTTTCTGCTTGCTCCACTGGCTGAGTACCCTGTGCAGTTGATGACCTACACACTCTATGCAGCAGCCCTGCAAGACAAGTGAGATGTCTTTTGCATCTTTCCTCTCTCAGCTCACCCTGACCATCCAGGGAGGAGTCCGAGGAGCCATAATGATGGAAAGAGGAGTAGAAGAACACAATGGGGAAACAGTGAAGAGGATGAGGGCAAGCCTTTGTGCCCCTGTCTGTCTTTCCAGTTGTATCAGGCCAGAGCTTGGTAAAGGGGAAACTGAAAGTAGACAGAGTGATGCTTTGATATACTCACATGGTGAAGCGGTTAAACATACAACACAATAATATCGACTACAGTCCTCACATTGTACACTGCATCTTTAAACTTATTCTTCCTACTATTCACCCCGAAACTTTTGACCTTTTGACTTGCATCTTACTATTTCCCCCTGCCCCTACCCCTGCACTAGTAAACACCATTTTATTCTGTTTCTTTGTATTACATTTTTTTCTACATATCATGCAGTGTTTTTCTTACTAAGTCTAGCTGATTTTGCTTAGCATAATGCCCTCTAAGTTCATTTAATTTGCTGAAAATGGCAGGACTACCATGTGTATGACCCATCAATCCCTCTTCTAGACATTTAACCAGAGGAAATGAAATTACATCCTCATAAAGATATCTGTACACCTATGCTGACTGTGTCAATGGATTATCGGATAAAGGAATTGTGGTGTGTATGTATTCGTGTGTTTGTGTGTATGTGTGTGTGTGTGTGTGTGTGTGTGTGTGTGTGTGTATTTTTTCCAGTGGTGGAGATCACATATGCTAGACAAGAAATCTATCAGTGAGCTACATTCCCAGCTACATATATGTACACACACACATACACACACATATGTGTGTAACATTACACTAACATAGTAGTATACTATGTATAACAGTATATATGCTAATATATATTAATTTATATGATGGGCTATTATTCAGCCTTAAAAAATAGATATTATTATTTTCAACAACATGGGGAAAATTTTTGATTGGCTGAGACTGGTTTTAGTTTTCCAATGAACTGGACATTTTGGTACCTGTAAAAAATACTTATATATTGAGACCTGAGAAAGATCCAAGAAGCTATGAGATTCCTCTGAGATATAAATCAGGAATACAGGAAAAATTCTGTAGACTTATAAAGTAAGGTAAAGAGGTAATAATAGAAAAGAAAATTTACTTTCTACGTGTACCTAAAGATCAGTGCATTAAGAGAGTCAGTTATGAGTATTGTAAAATAACACTTTCTATACGTATTAGGGAGATTTTTGTCTAGAAACTTTTGTGTGTTGGGGAAAGAGTGGGAGGAGGGTTGCTTAATGGCTAGGCCATCAGACTCCTTTTCCCATTTCAGCCATAGCAAGTCCCTTTAGCATCAGTTTTATTTACTGAACTTCTTTGGAAAGTTTAATTTAAATGAAGATTTTTTAACAGAAAATAAATTGGATACTATTTGTTTAAGACACCACTTATAACAGCTGCCTATAATTAAAATGTCTTATTTTTTGACTGCACATACATTGGACTGTCCCTAAAGGATTGCAAAATTATCTTAAGAGTAGATACTTTATTTTATTCATGTTTATGCCTACCAGAGTGCCTATAACACAGAAGTTAATACCAAATGAATGATTCTATTCCTACTTGCCCATTGGAATTATGAACTTGACGACAATTTATCTTTTGTCTTTAGGTAATAAGCTCTCACCTAGACAGGAAGATTGGGTATATGTTAAACCTTGCATTTAATTGCAAGAAACTAGATCTTTGATCCTTACGCTCTCTTTATATAGGATTTGCCTTAGAAGGACAAGTGGCATAGGCAATGATCACTCATAATGGTTCCCAGTGCCTCCCAGAACTATGTGTCACTTGTAGCAGGAAATTGGTGATTTTGGGTTGACATGAAGTGGAAAATTCTCTCATGTCAATTGAGGCTAGATGGCTCCATTTTTCCTAAGCAGATGCAAAATGGTTTGGTGTTCAGGAAGCATTTAGTGCTCAGTGAGTTGACATCGATTTGGCTTTAAGGTCAGAGGTTCAAGAGGAATGTGGAAACTTTAAATGCCAGAGGATGACCAGAGTTGTCACATCAGATGAAGCCAGCCTGCCTGTCTTCTAGACTCTAATTCCTGTGGGATGCCTGGGTGGAAAGAAATCAAGAAGCTCAGTCCCCCGGCTGCTTGTGGAATGTGGGAGAAAGCAGGTGTGGAATTTGGTTCTTGTAATTACTCTCCCTTGAAATTCTCCTATCATTGTGTAATCTGGCATGGGATTGCCACTAACCCACTGTATGGATTCAAGCCAATTGTTCCTCCTTTCTTTCTGTGGCTCTTTTCTCATCTTGCAATATGAGACTCAAATTGGCCTTTCTTAATAACATATATCACATAACATATAAATAGAGATTAATTATTATATATACAAATACTGTGTTCTGGACTTTAAAAATGTATTCCTGAATACTCACTGAAAGTCCTGTAGAATGGGTCCTATTGTCTTCAGTTTATAGATGATAAAATTGTGGCTCAAAGACAAGCTGATTGGCTCAGTGTCTGAGAGCTAGCACTTGGAAGAACGAGCTTCTAAATCTCTGTGTGCCTTACCATATTAGATTACTCCCAATGCATCACTCTGTATTCATTTTTATTGTTGTCATTAATGTTGTAGTTTTCATATTGGGAGACATGCTGTTAGGAACTTTTATATACTTTCATTGGTGCTTTATAGTTATACATCGTACTGAGGTGTAGAGTGAGAGGAATATACATTCAATCAACACTCCGTGCATTTCCCTCAGGATTCCACCCCCGCCCTCCTATTCCCCATACATATCTTTGAGATTGGCATTGGCAATTTCATATAGGTACATAGCATCACTCCATCTGATATTGTCTTTACATTGCTATCCTGAGTCCCTCCCACCACTCCATTGGAGTCTCTTCCTCTCACTCTGAGGTAACTTTTGTTTCCCAATTTCTGTCTAGCTTCCCCATTTGAGAGAAAGCATATAACTATTCACTTTTTGACACTTGTTCCTGGATCCCGTTTACTTTTTCTCCCATCGTGGGCAAAGCATACTCTTGTTTTTGACCTCATCTTTTTCAAATGCGTTAGGCAGAATACTACCACCCACAGATACCCATGCTTTAATACTCAGAACCTATGGAGAGGTTATCTCATATAACAAAGGAGATTTTACCAATGTAATTAAGTGAAAGTCCTTGAGATAGAGAGATTATCTTGGATTACCTGGGCGAACCCAATCTAATCACAATCTTCAGAAATAAAAGTGAAAAGAAATTTGGGCCAGAAAGCTACAATGACAGAAGAAGGCAGGAGACACGGCAAGAAAGAAAGGATTTGACAGTGTGTCACTGATTCTGATATATAGAGACCTCTAGGAATGAAAGGTGAGCCACAGCTAATCTCAGGTAAAGGGAGACCTGGGCATGTTAACCACATGTCCATTTTTTGTTACCTAACAAAATAGTTGAAAAAGACTAACTTTCTAAAGAAAGCAGGTTTACTTATCTCACAGCTGTAGAGGTTCAAAGGCATAGTGCCACACCAGCATGGCTCTGGTGAGGCCCTTGTGGTGGATAGTGTCAAAGTGGTGGGACTGCTTGTGGCAGCAGGAGCTCACATCTCCATGCAGGAAGCCAGAAGATGCTCAGAAGGGCATCCTTTCTGAGGACATACTCCCATTGACCTAAGGACCTCCCACTAGGATCTGCCTCTCAAAGCTACACCATCTTCCACTTCCACAGAAAGGGCCCAGCCTCCAATAGTTGAACCTTAGGGGGATAAACCACACCCATGTCATAGCAACATGGTATTGAATTGGATTCTTCCCTACACTCTTCAAAAAGGAACACAGTCTTTTTATACCTTTATCTCAGCTGCTTGAGATTCATGCCAAACTTCCAACCTATAGCCTGTAAAACAATAAATTTGAGTTGTCTTAAGGCACCACATTTATAGTAACTTTCTACAACATTAGTAGAAAGTAATGCATCAACCATAATGGAAAAAGAAAATATCAAACAGACAGCTTTGGGATGGGAGACAGAGGTGCCACAGAATGAAAACGTGGCTTAAAGCAGAAGAAAATTGCAAGAATATACTGAGATACTAAAACGGAAGTCCATGTGGGATCCTGAGGGTTCCCTGAAGCCGGTGCTATACAAACAGTTGCTGCTGGGCAAAATCTAAATGAAGGACATCAAGACATATTTTTGGAATGGATTTAAAATTTAAAAAGTTTAGAAATAAACTCAAAATTCCTGACCAAAGACAAATCAAATCTGACGAGTAATCTCTAAATTGCTCACAATCTGTCCTGGTCTCTCGGGTTGTGACACTGAAGTCTGAACTGAATTACACTGGATGAGGTTGCCAGACTTGGAAAAAGACAGACACTAATTAATTCAATGTTATTATTGAGGGGGGGAGGTATTTGCTCTCATTTGAGATAAAAAAAAAAATAACCTGGAGACTCTATTTTTATCTTCAAGTAAGTTACCCTTAGTTTTAATTGTTCATTGATGTTGAATCCAAATGTCCACAGGCCTAACATGGCCAGTGGATATCTCTAGAGAGAAGATAGTGTGATTACCACAGATAGTAGTATGCAGCATCTGATCTCAGAAACTGAGAGCCCACTGGACCCTGGCTCACCCCAAAAAGCTCTTTGGATTTTCTCACTTGGTCCACTTTCTTTCACACTTTTTCAAGGTCTCAGTCTGTCAGCCCTACTCGTCCTTTACGAGTCAGTTCAAAGATACTCCTCTCTGAAGCTTATCATGCATCAATAAAATGCTTATTACTCCCCAATGTTACTTCCAGCCTCAGCCTTCTCTCTGGGTGTCAAATCCATATACTCACCATTTTGTTTGATGTTTATGCTTGGAAGTTACAGAATGTACACATGTAAAGTGGAAGTGTTGAGTCCTCTCACACCTCCAACACATTCCACTCCCAGTCTTTGCCTCTCAGCAAATGGGAACCAAATCAACTCCTCCACTGCTAAAGCCTGACTCCTTGAATCATTTTTCATTCCATTTTTGTTTATCATTGCTGGCTGCAATAAATCCATTTCTAAGCCTTAACAATTCCTTCACTCAATTGCCAACTTCAAATGCCGTCACCTGAGCTCAGCCCACTATTATTCTCACCTAGAGTTTCAGAGGGTTTCCATAGTGTCCCTGATCATCTATTATCTACATAGAAGCCAGATCTCTTATTTTAAAAACAGGTTATATAATATTACACTTCTGCATAAACCTCTCCATTAATGAATGACTTCACCAAGCAAAATTAAATGATTTCTGTTTCTTCTACAGAACTTTTCTTTTATTGATCAGTTAGCCTTAGTTAATTATTTATTTGCAAATCCCTTGTAATTTCCATCCACCAGTCTTAATTCTATTTTGGAGATTGCATTGAGCAGGCTTAATCTTTCTAAAAAGATTTCCACATCTCATATGTATATTATTATTATACTTTGACGTTGGTTTTTTTTGTTCATTTGTTTGGTTATTTTTTGGTACTAGGAATTGAACTCTGTATACTCCCAGCCCCTTTTATATTTTTTTCTTAATTTTGGAATCAGGATCTTACTAAATTGCTGAGGTGGGCCTTAAACTATGATCTTCCTGTTTCAGCTTCACAAGTAGTGGTTTACAAATGTACAGTGTACACTACCATGTCTGGCTTACACAGCAACTTTTGAAGTTGACCCATTTAGCCTAGTGAAAACAACACTCAGAGGGGGAGGGTTTACAATTTAGATCAGGAACACAGCAATATTGAGTAAACTGTTACACTCAGGGTCAAGCAGAACAGTAACAGCCACAGCAGGACGGGAACCCAGGCCTCCTGACTCCTAGTCCAGTGCTCTTTCCATGCCACCTCACCAATTCCTGGCCATAAAGACATGAGGTGTCAGAGTCTTCATCTTGGTGTGTGACATCACCCCTTAGTTCTAAGAGGTCCACATGTCATTTCCTTCACCAAACACCCAATTCTTTGCTAGTTTCCATTCCAACTAGACACTGTCTGGAAAACATGAAAGAGTGGAAAGGTTTTAAACAGGACCAGAACTCCAAGTTGGTCAAGGAATATGTGTCCAAAGCACTTAGGTTGTCTGGAAAACACGTAGGTGCTCAGATGTGTGTGTTTTCATGAGGAAGGAGGGAAGTCTTAGAGGTTGCTTTTGGTACGATGGAGGTTTTTCCAAAAAGTATATGGAAGGTGGTGGTATGTAAAATATAAGAATTAGCTCCAGAAAAATACCTGTCTAGTTAGATCTTTGGTAATAAGAGAATACTAATATAACATATTCCTTAATGGACCCATGATGAAATGTTTGGACATGAAGAAACTAGTTACTGAGGCTATAGCACTACACCCACCAATGCCCGATACATGTTGACTTCACATGAGCCTGTCTTTGTGGCATGCCATACTTGGAGATTCCTACAGAAATGACTGGGTATAGAAAGGCTGAATAAAGAGAAAGAACAAGGAACTTAAAGTAGAAGGAAAAATTAGGTTCTTGTTGTACGTGTCTATACCTCAGCCACAAGGAGAATAATGGAGCTTTGGACTAGAAACCCAGACAGGCCCTGAGCTGTGCTCCTACTTACCATGAGCAACCAAATCAAACTCTTTTAGCCTCTGTTTCCTATTTCCTTGCACTGTAATAGAACTCTGCAGAGTGTATTCCATGGAAACTAATTTCTTAAGGCACTGACATAGGAATATGAGAAAATTAATTTAGTAGATGTTATAATACATATCACACTTTACAATTCCTAATGTGTATTAGCCATCAAAAGCTCTAATTAGCACTTTAACAATGAAGCTAATTTTTTCATGAAGTCACTTCAATACATTCTGTAATAAAAAGGTAATACAGTATGCTTTGGGGAAGAGTGGATGAAGTGCTTTCAAACATTTCTTGGGGATTTAATCTATGGTCCTGTGGAAGGTATATCATGCTCTATGATTTGGAAGTTTCAAATAATTGACTGCCATCCAACATTAGTAGAATTATGTTTTCTGACCTTTAGTCTCCAGTTATAGTAGCCTAACTAAAGTATCCAGAAAAAGGAAGAGGAGGACAAGGAGGAGGATGAGGAGAATGAGGAGGAAGAGGACAAGGAAGAGGAGGACGACGAAGACGAAGAGGAGGAAGAGGAGGAGGAGGAGGTTGAGGAGAAAGAGGAAGAGGAGGAGGAGCAGGAGGAGGAGCAGGAGGAGGAGGGTCTGGGAATCCATATGTTGAAATATCTGGAAAGCTGAAGGATAGTATGGCACAATAGATTATTTGCAATGATAGAAACCAGAAATGTCTCCTGTCTCTAAACCTTTACAAAACATTTTATTGTTGTTTCTTTTTTGGAATTGTTATTGAATCCAGGGGCACTCTTCCCACCTCAGGCTTCAGAGTAGCTGAGATTATAGGCATGTACCACTGTGCCCAGCCTGATACTCTTTATATGGGGGAAGTTGAGTCTATTTCCCTTATCATTAAATCTAGCTTAAATTTTTAAGCTATTTTGGCCTGTAAAATGTGACAGAAATGATGCTATCATAGTCTAGACCTAGCCCTTAAGATATCTAATTGCTTCCTTCTTTGTTCTTTTGGAGTACAGCCATTATGTTAATAAGCTTGAGTTAGATCACAAGATAATGAGATGAGAGAGATAGAGAAAGAGAGAGACATAGAGAAAGGGACAGACTTCATGCATGAGAACTGAGACCAAAGCAGACATTCAGCTGTGTGGTCCCCAGATCCATGAGTGAGTACCTTGGGATATTCTAGCCTCAGCCAAAATCCCAAGTGAACAAAGTTCTCGTATTTATTGACCCTAGTCAATATCATATGAAGCAAAAGAACCACCAGCTGATCCAAAAATTATAAATTAGAAAAAATATATTTGTTGTCTTAAGCCACTGAGTTTTGGGAAGGATGTCAGATAGAATTAGATAAAAATAAATTAGTGTTAGCATAACAAACATATAACATGCATGGCTTTAGCTTCAGGACCAGGCTGCAGGCAGAGACCAGAGGGTGATGAGGAAACTCTTAGTAGAGAATGGCAGGGAAGTATGAAATTGCTACTGGAGGCTGCAGAAAGGATGAGTTAAGATCTGAGTGGAAACATTATTACCTAAAGTGGAAAGTTTAAGAGAAAATGGACCTAATGAACTTGTGAATCTTTCCAAGGAGATTTTCATGGATAATATTGACTCTATTAATTGTTTTTTTTTTAATCTGCCTATTAAGGAAATGGAGAAATAAATTGAGAAAAACCTGTTCCATTTCTAAATAGAATTTAGAGAAAATATTTTCAACCTAATATTTACAGGGTTGGAAAATAAAGTTGTTTCTAATTCTCAGCTATTCGCACTGGCATATGATTAGAAAAGTAAGAAATAGCTCCTACACAAATATCAAATCCTGAGTACTGCCATTGAAATGTGAAGATGGGATCAATATCAAATCAAAGACGTAGTCATTTAATGCATTATTAGAACATCAAGCGTGTGTGTGTGTGTGTGTGTGTGTGTGTGTGTGTGTGTGTGTATTAGTTACTAGGGTTTGAACCCAGAATTCAGGGGCATTTTACCTCCAAGCTACACTCCCACCCACTTCTTTTTATTGTTTTTTAAACTTTGAGTCAGGATCCCACTAAGTTACTGAGGGTCTTACTAAATTGCCGAGGCTGTCCTCAGACCTGTGATCCTCCTGTTTCCATCTTCCAAGTACTGGGGTCACATGCCTGCACCACTACATCCAGCCAATATTATTGTCCCACAGCACCTAGATTCATAGTCCAATGTGGAGAGATCCCTGATTTGAAGAAATGTGTAAGAATGGAACTATCTCATGGATCAGATTGTAAATATATATACTATATATATTTTGTCCTCCTTATCTCTATTTCTGCTTCCTGGTTTCATGATGTTCTGCCTCACCTCAGGTCCAAAGCAATGGGGCCAGCTGACCATGGACTGCAACATCTAAAACCAGGAGCAAAAATAAATCTTTCTTCCTCTAAGTTGTTTTTCTCGGATATATTGTCCCAGAGACAAAAAGCTGACTAACACTCCAGGTGACCATTTATATATTTTTTTTCACTTAATATGTTTGTGGGTTCACCCACATTGTAGCATGCATAAATACTTCTTTCTTTTTATGAATGTATATTTTGTTGTATGAAAAATTCCTAGTGTCACCAATAAATTGCTACCTCATTATGGTTTTGATTTGTATTTCTACAATGATTACTGAGTTAGAGCATTTTTTCATTTGCTTGAATATTGTTTATTTTCTATGGAGAAATGTTTATTTACATTGTTTGACCACTTAATCTCTTTTTTATCTTTCTGTGGAAATATTGTGAGAATTACTTATATGTATTGAATGTTAGGTCCTGATTAAATATATGATTTGCAAATATTCTCTTCCATTATTTCAAGTGGAAATCCAGTTTCCCCAATATCATTTTTGAAGAGATTATTCTTTCTTTATCTGAATGATCTTAGCACCCTTGTTTAAGATCATATGACTATGGATATATGTTATTGCTGTTGTTGTTTTCTGGACTCTCAATTTAATCCCATTGGCCATTGTGTCTATCCTGATGGCTCTACTACAGTGTTTTGAATACTGTAGCTTTGTAGTAAGATTGAACTCAGGAAATGTGAGTTATCTAACTCTGTTCATTTCAACATTGTTTTAGCTACTTGGGACATGTGTAGGCCCCAAATGTATTTGAGGATTGGCATTTCTAGTTCTTAAGTTAAAAAGGCCATTGGTATTTTTATAGAGATTGCATTGAGTCTGCTTGCTTTGAATAATAATGATACATTTACAATATTACAATCATATCAAGGTCACTCACTGAAGTGAACCTGAGGGGGAGGGAGGGGGAGGGAATGGGGTGGGAATTGGAGAAGGGATCAAATGAGAATTGTGTGCAAATATGTTGTTAACAACTTGTACTTAACAAAGATGTATGCTATATTGCACGAATTACTACAATAAAAAATTTTTAAAAAAATTATTCACCATTGAATTATTCAATTATTCACCATTGAAACTCATGATGTAAACCATGGGTTTTTCATAATTCTCTTCATCATGTTAAGGAAGTTCTCCTTCATTCCAATGTTTCAATCCATGAACATTGGTTATTTTCCATACATTTTGGTATTTCATTCTTTTCACTAATGTTTAATAGTTTACAGTGTGTGAATCTTTTATTTCCTTAGTGACACTTGATTCTAAATATATAATTCTTCTGGATAATGCAATGAAGTTGTGTTCTTAATTTCCTTTCTGGAATGTTCATTGCTGGTAGGTAGAATTATTCCTAAGTTTTTTGTGTTAATCGTAGTCATAAAGTTTGCTGAATTTATTCATTAGCTCTAATAACTTTTCTATGAATTCTTCTAGATTTTTATATATAGAATTATGTCCTTTAAACATTGATAATTTACTATACCTTTACAATTTAGATGCCCTTTTATCTTTTTTCTTGTGTAATTACCTTGGTTAGAACTTCCAACACAATTTTAAATAGCAGTGATGAAAGCAGACATACTTGTCTTTTCCTTAATCTTCAGGGGAAAGTTTTTCAATTATTCACCATTGAAACTCATGATGTAAACCATGGGTTTTTCATAATTCTCTTCATCATGTTAAGGAAGTTCTCCTTCATTCCTTGTTTTCTAAGTAGTTTTATCATGAAATGGTGCTGTATATCACCAAATGCTTTTTCTGTACCTATTGAGATGATTATGTGTATTGTATGTGTGTGTGTGTGTGTGTGTGTGTGTGTGTGTGTGTGTATGTGTGTGTGTGTTATTAGGAATTGAATCAAGGAACATTCTACTTCTGAGTTACACCCCCAGCCCTTTTTATAGTTTGTTTTGAAACAGGATCTCATTAGGTTTCTGAGAATCTCACTATGTTGCTAAAGCTGTCCTCAAATCTGTGATCCTCCAACTTCAGCCTCCTATCTCAGTACTGGGATTACAGGCATGGGCCACCACACACAGCTTCTCCTCATCTTTCTATAAATATGGTGTATTATTTTGATTTATTTTTCTATTGACTTATTAAACTACCAAAGACCATTAATTCACAGTTAAATGTAGCTTGAGAGTGAAATCTTTGCTTTGTTTCCTATTTTATGGAAAAATATTCAATCTTTCACTGTTGCTATTATATTAATTATAGATTTATGTAGATCCTTAATAATTTTTAAGACTAGATATCAAATCTTGTTAAATTATTTTATGTATATATTAAGAAAAATGCGTATATTTAATAATATGGTTGATTTTTTTGGTTGTTTTTCCACTCGATAAATTAATTTTGCATTATGTAGTTAAACCCACTTGGTCATTTTATACAGTATATTTATATTTTAGATGCTGATAATCCAATTTTCTAAAAATATAAAGAATTTTTGAGCCTATGTTTGTAAAAGATGTTCATCTGTAGTATACATTTTCATAATAGTTTTGGCTGTTTTTGGTGTGAGCATAAGATTGGTCTTAAACTGAGTTAAGAATTGATTTATTTTATTTACTGCAACAATTTGTTTAAAAATTATATTATTTATTCCTTTAATATGTGGTAGAATTCACAAGTGTAACCATCTGAGGCTATAATTTACTTCATAGAGAGGAATTTATCTACAAATTAATTTTTTATAGATAACACCATTGTTCTTTGTATCTATTTATTGTCAAATGTTTTTTGGTAATTTATCAAGAATTTTTTCATTTCATCTAATTTTTTTAAATTGTTGACAGCAACTTTTAATAAAATAATCTCATTGTTCTTTTGATAGCTATAAAATTTGTGGTAGTAGCCCTTTTTCTTTCTTTATTTCTTTTTCTCAATCTGTTAATACAATTTACAGATCTTTTCAGAGAACTTAGGTTTTGGTTTCCTTGGTTTTACCTACCATATTTTTTCAATGTCAATAATTCTTCATCCTTAATTTGATCTTATGTTTTTCTCTTATTTATTAATTTGATCTTATGTTTTTTTTCATTTTAATGTTCTCACTTTTTATTTTGTTCCTTTGGTAGAAATTCTTATCATTATTTTAGAATTTTATCTTACATCATTCAAAAAACTTACCTGAAAATCTACTTAAGACTCAAATATAAGACTTGAAACTGTAAACATCATAGAAGGAAAACTAGAGGAAAATCTCTGACATTGGTCCTGGCAGTTATTTTTCAGATAATACCCTAAAATCTTAGGGAGAAAAAGCATAAATTAGTAAGACAAGAATATCCTAAAAAAAAAAAGATCTGCAGAGCAAAGGAAGCAGTCAACAGAATAAAGAAAAAACCTATGTAAAGAAAATATTTGTAAGCTTGTTTGCCTAATAGAAGGCTAATGTCCAGAATATATAAGAAACCCATATAATCTGATAGCAAAATCAAAACCAAAATAACTGAATCAAATAATAGAGCAAAGACTTGAATAAACATTTTTCCAAAGAAGGCATATGAATAGCCAATAAGTACACAAATAGGTATTCAGCATTACTTATCAACAGGGAAATACAAACTAAAATCACAATAAAATATCACCTCAAACTTATTAAGATAGCTATTTGACCAACAAAAGATAGGTTTTGATCAAAAATCCAAAAATAAAGTGCTGGTGAAGATATGGAGAAAAGGGAAACTTCACTTTTGATATTGTGAATTTGCACAACTATTAGAAAAAAATACTATGGGAGTTCAAAAAATTAAAGCTAAAACTACTGTATAATATAGCAATCCCACTTTTGGCATATATTCAAAGAAGTTGAAATCAATATCTCTAATAGATATCTGCATTCCAATGTTTGTTAGACCATCATTCACAATAGCCAATATGTGGAAAGAATATCTGTATATCTCTCTATTATCTATCTATCTATCTATCTATCTATCTATCTATCTATCTATCTATCTATCATGTATTTACCTCTGTATGTGTGCATGTATGTGTGTTTATAGGTGTACGTAATTCATTTTTCCGGTTGCCACAACCTGGACAAATCTAATGAATTATTTCTATGCAGAATCTAAAGCAATGAGCTCATAATAATAAAGAATACAATGGTGGTTGTCAGAGGTTAGGAAAATGGGGAGATGTTGGTAAAAAGATAGAAACTTTTAGTTATAAGATGAGTAATTAATGGAAATTTTAATATATATATATTTATATATATCTGGGTAACTTAAGTGAACCATATTGTACTCTACTGAAATTTGCTTAAGAAGTAGTTATTAGGAGGCTCAACAACAACAAAATGGAGTAGATCATTAATATTCTAAAATTCAAAGTAAAGAGAATTGTTTTTTTGTTTTGTTTTGTTTTGTTTTTGCGGTACCGGGGAATGAACCCAGGGGCATTCTACCTCAAGACTAGGTTCCCAATCCTATTTTTTATTCTTTATTTTTTGAATCAGGGTCTCACTAAGTTGCGGAGGACTTTACTAAGCAGCTGAGGCTGGCTGTGAACCCGGATCCTCCGGGCTCAGCTGCCCAAATACTGGGATTACAAGCATGCATCACCACTCCTGGCTGAACTGTTTCATTTTGCAAATATTTGAAGGAATTTTTAGAACCTTTTGGTTATTGATTTCTAGCAATTTTTTGCATTTGGAAAACATTGTTAGCAGAATATAATTCATTTAAAATTCATCATAATTTATTTTATGGTCAGAATATGATCTATATTGGTAAGTCTTCTACAAAGAGAATGTGTATTCTACATTTTGAGTATGAAATGTTTTATAAACTGTTATCAGATCAGGTTGGTTTATGGTTTTGCTCAAGTGCCTGTATACTTTGATACTTTGCTTGTTTACTTGTTCTATTAATTCTAAGAAAGTGGTGTTGAAATATCCAATTAGATTTGTGTATGTTTCTATTTTTTTTTTTTTTTGTATTTCTAACAGATTTTGCTTGGTGTATTTTTAAGTTCTATATTATATGTATACACTAAAGACTGTTATATTATGTCCATTAACTTTTTTACTATTATACCTGTCTTCATCTTTGCTAATATCCTTATTCTAAATATGATTTGTCCAATATTATCTTAGTAAGATTTTTCTTATTATATCTTTTTTATTTCTTCTTCTCTTCTGGGGGGCGGGGAGTACTGGAGATTAAACTCAGGGACATTCTATCTCCAATCTATACCCCCAGACCTTTTCTTTTTTTTTTTTTTAAACCTTTTGCTAGGTTGCTGAGAGTTTCCTTATGCTGCTGAGGCTGTCATTGAACCTGTGATCCTCCTACCTCAGCCTCCCAAGTACTGGGATTATAGGTGTGTACCACCATGCCTGGTCTATTTCTTTAAATTTAACCTATCCATGACTATATTAAAATGTTTCTTGTGCAAAGGGTATAGGTACGGCTTACTTTTTGATTAATTGACTATATTATTCGATTATATCTATACTGATTGTTCATTTGCTATTCTTTGTTTTATACTTTAGAAGGTGCTCATAGATGGATTATTATACAACTTCATATGTAATATAAATAGTTTACTACATTGTATGTTTGTTTTCTCCTTCCCTTTTTGTATTATTTTGTTATAATTTTATTTCTGCATATTTTATAAGTATCAGAATAGTTGCTTTGTTGGCATTCAGAAGAAGTCTTTTATTATCTCCATAAGCACTACTATCATCCTGACATTTTCTGTTTACATTTTAGAAATGTACCTAAGATTTCTGGTTATTAAAATTATATCTTAAACAGTAGGAATATCGTTTTTCTCATAAAATTATGAAAAATTGTCCTCCATAGACTACCAACAGGCATTCAATCACAGTTGGATTAATCGAAATGCTTGAAGTACATTAGAATTTAAGCACTAAAGGAAGTAGGAGAAAATACAGCATTATTTACCATGTTCATAGACTTGAGTTGGATTTCAATCGGATAAAAAATCAGAGTATATGCCAAATAATAATTTGGTAGCTCAATCTGACTTGTTCACTAATATAATGTAGGGAAGTATGTAGGGAATGAAAAATTAAGGTCAGATTAATAAATATGTAATAAAAATTATTGAGACTCAAAAAAGAGGTCAAAACAGAGAGAAATGGCTCTTATGATATCATAGCAGCCTTTTTAGAAGAGTGAAACACTGATTTAAATAGTCAAGGGAAGTCAGAACTGTAACTTAAAAAAATTAGAAGCAAGATTTTTCAAAATGTGTAAACTCCCCCATATCTTCTATCTCAATGATAGGTTAAGTAAATAAAAGTCATTAAATCACGGCTGACATCAGTTTATAGACTCCTCCATCTTTTGCAAGTTTGGAGTGGGACATAAAATTCATTCCCTCTTTATATCTTTTCCACCAGTAATAAGTGTTTGGAAACCATCTATCAGAATCTCAATACTGAAAATAGCAAATACAGAGGCGTGTAGGTATTGTGGCACACACCAGTAATCAGCCTTGGCATGCTGAGACAGGAGGACTGCATGTTCAAGTACAGCCTCAGCAAAATAGACTCTCAGCAACCTAGCAAGACTTAGTTTCAAAATGAAAACTAAAAAAAGGACTAGGAGTGTAGCCCAGTGGCAGAATGACCCTGAGTTCAGTCTCCAGTACCATAAAATTAAAATAATTAATTAGTTAATTAAAGAAAGAAAAAAAGAGAAAGAAGAGTACTTTATGAGGAGATAGTTAAGATGAAAAAGCATTTACACAGAGCAAAAAAAATCCATTGTTTTTTTTATAAAGAATTATAGTAATAAATTCATACAAACAGCTTTCTAGGAAAAAAAAAAAAAACTCACAGACTTAGAATGATAGAAATGAAGCCTGAGAAATAGCCTTTGTTTCTCCCTCTCCTGTAGATCCTTTTCTAATTGAACACAAAATCCTGCATATTCTCCCCTCTCTATGCCTACCAATTCCATGGAACTACTTTCAACCCACAGCACCATCCCAATTCCAAGCACCATCATTTCTACTCTGGTTAGGTTAGAGCAGCATTAGCAGCTTCACTGGCTAACCACTCTCATATGTCCTACAAAAATCCATTCCACAAAACAAAAAACCCAGTGTTTTAAGGATCTTGACCTTATGTTGGCATTCCCTGAATTTATAGTAAAAAAACCCCTCATCTTTCATGTATCTTTGAAGATCTTTTTTTAACCCAACCTTCTGCCCTTTGTCACTTACTAGCTTGTGTGACTCAGGACCAGTCCTTATCCATATAATTAATTATAAAAATTTTATTTTGCCAGTAATTGTTTATAGATTATTTATTGATCATCTAACTTGAAAAATTTTATCATGGACACAAGAACAAACTATCCATGGTAAATTTTTTTTTTCCTTTTTAGGTAAGCTCAAAAGATTCAAGATAGCTTTAGCAAAGAGGTATGTGAAGAATACCTAGGGGAAAACTTTCCTCAGTTTCAGAACATCACAAAGAGTGAGAAGAACAAAGTTTTGGGGCCAAGGAGAAACGCACAGAAGGATAAACAGGACCAGCCTGTAAAACTGAATAGGTTCTTATTGAAAACAAAAATGGTAGCATGGACCCAGGTGAATGCAGACCTGAGAAAGCCATCAAAATCGCTTTGTGGGGATATCTACCTAGTGACAGCAATTCATTCCCACTGAAATTGAACATTGGGAGCTGACTTAATGCCACATCAAGGAGCTGCAGGTGTGAGAACAGTGACTGAGAGTGGGATACATAAGGAAAATGAGACTCTGTGCACATGAGGTGATGAAGGTGAGACCTAATAGACTATAATCGCAAGGGAAAACAGAAGTATAGTATATTATTTCTTAATAGCTCAGTGTGGCCATATTAAGAGCATCTCTAAAAGGTATGATGAATCAAGCTAAAAATATGACTTAAAATTTATTAAGCTATTCAATTTTCTGGAAAGAAATGCTACCTCCTTTTGTGTTACTTATCTAAGAAATATTTTGTATAGGTAAGAATCTGAAAGAATGAGAACATTATAATTATTTCTTTCATTAAAATATGAACACATTTTGCAAGTAGTATTTTTAGAGAGCCTTTGAAGGATAATCCCAATAATTTTGCGGTTACTTATTTTTACTTTTCTGGTATGATATGTGTATTTGGCATGATACTTTTCAGAGAAAGAGAAAGATTTACAGAGATTAAGGAAAAATTCTAAGCAGGGTTATATTCTGGTATCTATCTGAAAGGAGTTAAAATGTGGAACTTTATGTAGATTTCTGGATAGTTAAAAGCATAAATTGGGCTTCAGGTGTCTAGATTTTATATACTGGATATCCATTCATTCATCTACTTGGTCATATGGTAATTATCTACTAAGCAGAATTAAGATAAATACATTTTGTATTTAGAACAACTTGAGTTCCCAATTCTGGTATTTATAAGCCATCTGTTTTGAGTCTAATCTCTTCTTTTTCTCTGTTCCGAACATCAATCTTTTCCAGAAATGAGAATAATCAGACCTTCTTTATAGGAGTATAGTAAAGATAAAATAAATGGTATTCACGATTGCCAGCTCAAGGACAAATACCTGTGAAATAGTTTGATCTTACCTAATATGGGAGAAATTTGAAAGGAAAGATAAGGTGCTTTTCTATCCTTGAGTAGTATATACATGGGATTGAAGAGAACTTAGATCTCTAGGAAACTCAGTAGAGAGTGGCAGCTAAGTACAAGGTTTAGCTTACAGTCGAGACTTAAGGCTGAGTCCACTCTTTTTTCAGAGGGAGAGAATTGACTGTTGTGATAGTGCTGAGGATTGCAAGCATATAACCTGAACAATTTTTGCCTGTGTAAAGATAGTCAACAGACAAGGAATTGTCACTATGCTTGGAATCTGTCAGGCATGTGAATGTTATACTCCAAATGTGAAGCTGGAATGAAAACCATTGCAGTGAAATGGAATCAGCAAATTGAAATATGTCACAATTCTTTCTTCCTGTGCCTCAGCACATGTCATGATCAGACCATAGTATTATTGGCTATTGAACCAAGATGTCACCCTAAGTTCTCCAGTGTCTTCAGACACTGGAAATGACAACCTAGAAGAAATATATTTCACCATTTGGGTTAACTACACATGAGAATGATAAATGAGGTTTCTACTTATTGACTAACATCAATCAAGTGACAATGACTCTGCCATAAGGTAGAGAATGAGTCTTGACATTTGTTCAGACCTTCCAAAAACAGAATCATTAATTATATATACCTGCTGTATAATATTTTCAGAGGTCCTGGAATAGCATTTTTTATGCACCTAAACTTCTCTTTTAAGCCTAAAATCAATGTGATTTATTTATTCAAAATGATATTCACAGTGCTGTGTCCACAAAGTGACAATCCAACTCTGTTTCGAAGGATGACCATACAAGTAAGCATAGGATGTCATGAGAGAAGTAAAAAATATATCATAAATACTTTGGGGAAGAGAATGTATCACAAGATGCTTCAAAAGGAGTAATACATGAGAATACATGAGTAATACATGAGATGGAGGAGTTATGAGACAAAAGAGAAGGAAATGGGTAGTACTTTAGACTTAGGGATTGTTTGAGCAAAGACAGCAAGGAAGACAAATAAAATGTATGAGATTTCATTTGTTTTGGCACATAAAAATGCAAAGCAAAGGGTGATGACGACGAGGCTGGGCAAATAGGCTAAATCTTCCATCAGAACAGCTCTTGGTTGTCATGTGAAGGTGTTTGTGCCATTCCCTAAAGATGAGGAGTCATGAAAATAATTAAGGGAAGAAGTGACATGATCAGAATTATGTTATGGAAAAAGACACTGTCGGTGTAACATCCACTGAAGCACCAAGTAGAAAAGACAGTTCCAATACTTGCAAACTTGTTTTTCTTTAATACTTGTAGGATTTTATTTTGGTGCTGTTGTAGGGCTTTATTTTCTTTAATATGTGTAGGACTTTATTTTGTTCCTGTTACTTCTGTAAATGAGATTTTGTGAGCTACTGCTTAAATAATAACTATCATGATATTCTGGACTTCTTGAAAAATTGTAATTGCCCTTTCTATATAGGTAAAGGGCAATTAATGCAAGATGTCAAGCCCCGGATAAGTGTGCAGTGTCTACAATGCCAACATAAGGGAGATCTTGGCCAATATGAAAAGATATTACTCATTAAAACTGTTGGCTAAGGTGATTTTTTATTTTATAACAGTTCTTCAAAGCATCTTGAACAGGAACATTAAGATACATGTAAATCTGCAGTGGCTGAAAAGAGTTATGAGTATTTTTATACTTGGTAAGACTGTATAGGGATAGTTTTAAAAAAATCCTATGGACTTGGGCATGGTGGAGCACGTTTGTAATCCCGGTATTTGGGAGGCTGAGACACGAGGATCACAAGTTCAAGGACAGCCTCAGCGAGTAGTGAGACTCTCATCAATCTAGCGAGATCCTGTTTCTAAATAAGAAATAAAAAATTGGGCTGAGGGGTATAGCTTGAAGGTAGAATGCCTCTGGGTTCAATCCCCAGTACCATAAAAAAAAAATCCTATGGAAAGCCATTAGTAGTGGCAAGTACTGAAAGATAACAAATTCTGGTAAAAACACAAATATATTATTCCCTCTCCATGTATTAAAAGGTATAATATACAATGCTTTGTACTTGTATTCATACTATTAAAACAGTGATGTTGAAAAAAATAATGGGTTTGGAAGCAGTATTCTAGGCCTTCAGTTTATGACCTGGGATGAAATCATTGTGTGGCATTGAAAAAGAACGTTCTCCCTGGATCTGTCTCCTCAAGTGAAAAATGATTGAATTGCACAAAGTGATTTCATTGGGCTCTTATGGATATAATATTTTATACCTATCCTTTGGCAACTCACATATTTATTTATTCCTCAATTGTATATTTTGAATAATATAATCATCTCTGGATCTCTCAGTTTCCTACCATGTACCAAGAAAGTGTATGGTTTAAACTAAATAGTAAATAATTGTGTAAAATAAGAAAATATTCAAGCAAAGATGGCAAGTCATCAGGTTTTCTTCTTTCAATATTAACTAGTCTGTGGATAATGGAAGTAAATACAGGATTAATGTGACAAAGAGCATGGTCATAGAACTTAACGTTTTTTCAGGTTAGTGATCTAGACCCTCAAAGCTACAAGAGACTTTATATATCCCTTAATAGCATAGTTTTTATGTTCTGTATCATAATCTAGGTGTTCAACAGAGATACCTGAGGCATCATCTGACAAAAAAATAGACCTTTCTTCTTCAATTTGAACAATTTCAGTTGTGTTTACTCTTTTACTACTGATCACCTTCCTATCCTTCCTTGTTCCTTGATACCCTCTCTTCCTTCCTTGTGTCTCCCATGTGGAATATTACCATTCTTACACTGTGTTACTCTGACAGAACTTGCAAGCAGGGCACCTTATCACTCCATCCCATCAACAAGAGGGATAAGCCATCATCTTGGGATTTCCCAGATATTGACACAGAGACAAAAGTAGAGACAGAGAACAGAACTAGTCTGTCTTTATTTCTATCTCCCATAGAGTCATCTTGCTGCCACATGCTAAAACTTTCTTTGAGAATGAAGTGAAGTAGATATAGGTACATAGAAAATGGGGACATGAATATCCGATGACATCTTTTGATCCATCAACCAGTCAGTCATGTCTGATAACATTCCCTCCCTAGATTCTCTAATTATTTGAGACAATATGTTTCCTGTTTTACTTTTAAGCTGGCTTGTATTCAGGTTCTGTCACTTAAAATGTAGAGTTTCAAGAAGAATTTATGTAGGAGAATTTTGTGTATGATTTTATTTAAGGAAAGATTCTTTCTCACTCTTTCTCTCTGCCAAAATATAAATTTAGGAACCACTGATGTCATCTAATGTAATCATTTACAGAGGAGGTAACTGAAGCAAAATATAGAATCACTGCCTAGAGTTACATAGCAAATACTTGGCAGAGCTGGCACAGGCATGCAAGCTCAGGGTGCTTTGAGGTGCTTGCTCACTCTGATGTATTTGTCCACATGTGTGATATCACCATCCAGTTTTATGCAACATTCCTGGCCATCAGGGAAATACTTAAGGAAGAAAGCTTATCTATTCCTACAGAGGCCTAGCAAAGGCTAGCTACACACAAATATCTATTGAGCAATAGTAGAACTTTGTTCAATCAACCAGACAGTGTGGAAATGACCTTGTAGGATTCTTGGAAGCCCTTCATCCCCAACAGGGTCAAGACAGCTTGGACTCTGTTAGTGATATTCATCATGGTACTGGAGCACCACCTCCTGGTTATGAGGGAAGTTTAATTACCTCTACAATGGAACAAGGTCTGATAGTAACTATGAGTTTAAGACCTTAGAGGTAGAAGGACCTTTAGAAAAGAACTGATCCTATTTTATGAATGAGGAAACAGGCTATGAGAGGAAAAGGGTCCTCCTATCACCATAGTAACCAATTAAGAGCAGACACAAAATGAGAACCCAAATGTATCCACTCCTTCCCTGCCCAGTGACTAACTCTGTAGTTATAAAAGTTGTAGAATGATTACAAAATTTAGGAGTTAATTTAAAAAAAAATAAGTAAAAAACAAGCAATCTAGATAGAAGGAACTGTATGCATTGATGGCACAGTCTCAATTCAGAATGAATCAGCTTCAAAAATTTCTCATGCTTGTATCATTTCATTCAGGATTAAAACCCTAAAGAAAAGAAGAAAGACAGGTATAATTCAAGATACTGGGCAAATGAGGGTAAGGAAGTATATCATCCCCTGAGAGTTCCATCAGAATTTTATAGGAAATGTCCCTATATAGAGAGAGATTTTCCCAAAGGAAATTTGAATGGCATTCCCAAAAGGAAGGGAAAGAATGCTAGGGAGACAAAAACAACAGATGTCCACTGTAGGAATGAAGCCAAGAATATTACTCAGTCATTTCAAAATTAGGGTCATGAAGCATCTACTCATAGACCAGAACCTGTATCCATATTTAGAAAGCTTCCTATGTATTGTGTATGTATGAGCTCTAAATCACGGAAAGCTACCTCTGAGTATATAATTCATCTCTTCTTCTACGTTGTTTGTACCACTGTTGACATGCAAATGCGAACTGTTCCACTTTCAACTATCTCAGAATCTGTGAACCAAGTTATAATAGCTAAATCATATAAGTTATTCTTGGGCTACTGATGGAAAAATATAAAAAGCTGGACGGAAAAGCTTCAAAACCACATATATCCTTTCTTTTTCTGTCTCCTCCAAAGTGAGTGGGCCCATCTATTACATATAAAACACCCTTTAGATCAGTTTATCTCTTCTTTCACACTATTACCATTTTGGAATGAAAATTCCTTGTTGTGGGGAATGTCCTGTCTATTATAAGAGATTTAGAAGCAATCCTGCCCTCTAGGTGCCACCACTATACCCTCAATATGACCACTAAAATGTCTCCATACTTTGCCAATTGTTTCTTTGTTGAGATTGGGAGGGGGTAGAATTGGTTCTGGTTGATGACTTCTGGTCCATGTGTTTGGAGATTACCATAGGGACTTAGGAAACTAGTTCCATTTTTTATTAGTAATCAACTATCAAAACTGAAAGGATTTGAGATGGAATTCGAGTGTTTTTAGGAATATTAATCTGCAGATAGTTAAATATTTTTCAGAGATCCTATAGGGAGAAGAGGGACATTACATAGGTGAGTTTTGCTTTACTGAGTCGTTTTTATTTAATCTTATTCTTAGAAATGAAAAACTTAGCCTCAGTTATTGGATCATTTTATTGCTCTTTGTCCAGTAGATAAATATTTGTTTAGTTATTTCAGCCATGAAGAGTCAAATTGAGACTCAGTTTAATTCACAAAATAAAGTACATGTGGACAGGTAACAGGAAAAAGAAGATAGTAAAAAATATTTTACAGAATCTAATCCTCTCTCCATAACTCTCTTTCCCATACTGACCCTCAAAGCCCATAGTTGGTCTTTTGAAGTCTCTCTGACTTTTGCCATATTGTCCACTCCGTACCAGCTGACTACCTTTCCTTCCTTGAGACTTGAGTTTGGCAGTGACTTACTAAGGCAATTCCAACATCTTTCTTTAATTAGTAACCTTAGGGATTTAGCTACTAATCAAAATTTTTCTTTTCTCTGTAGTTCCAAGTTGTAATTTCTGAAAAAGAAAAAAAATTCATCATTTTGAATGAAGCAAAATCATAGATAACGGTTCATGTATGAATTATCTGTTGCATTCGACACTATGTCATACACTGCAAATAACAGAAAACCTTGATTCCATTGGTTCAAACAGTAAGGAAAGTCTACCATCTAATAATATAAAGTCTTGAAGTAGGGCGTCTCCTGGGTCAGTTGACTCAGTATCTTATGAATGATCCAGTGATCTAGGTTCCCTACTTTGTCTTTTTTACTGTCTTTGGCATTTTGCTTTTGTTCTAATCTCACTCCCTGTCATGATCTAAGCATCCTGCCTAAGAAGATGTTGATCTTACTAAGTTTTAAGAATGAAGAAAACTTTTTGAAAAGTTTACCAGGAGATTCCAATCCATCTCAACTTCACATTTAATTACCCAGATTTATGGTATATACTATTCAGAATAATGAGGTTTCTATGATTGTCTTGAATAACTGGGTTTTACTTCTGAGCAGAGGATGGAGTAAACTTTTGTAAGCAAGTGCTGTCTGTACAAATATAAGATTATTTTGTCAAGGAAAAGGTGCAATTGGATGGTGATGCTAATAGTGCCTAATTCAGCTGGCTTTGAGGTTAGTGTGCATTTCCTGATCTTTCTTCTGTGGTCAAGGAAGATGTGATATCATGGCACAATCTATGGATATGTCTTACCTTAGACTCGGTATCCACTTTAACATCAATAAGTTGTAGTAAATTATTCAATTGGTGGAAATAGCAGCTTTCTATGGGAGGGGCCATGTGTCTGATAGTTTCCTTTAGATGGTAATCAGGAAACTGCTAATACCATGACCATGTGCCCAGGAATGTTTTCTGTCTCACTCATCTTATATACATCCTCATCTTTCTTAGGTGTTAAATTATTTGTCTATTAAGTTTGTATCAAGTGCCTACTATGTTTCAAGCCCTTTGGATACAGAAATGAATAGGAAATAATTCAGAAACTGAGATATCTACTAGAGCTGTGTCACAAGATAGAGACTGCTTTAACCACTGAGGATTGAATTCTAACAATTCCAATTAGGGTAAGATGTTAGCAAAAAAGTTCTACACATTG
>PVLC010018383.1:0-32130 GCA_004027655.1 Graphiurus murinus | reverse complement strand
AATCCTCCGAACAAACATACATAAATTGTAGCAATGCAAAGTGAAAACAGAGTAAAAACGGAACAAAACAAAGCAAAAAACCCCAGAAAACAAGCAACGTCAGCAAGTAGCAAGATAAAAATCCCTGCAAGTTTGTAAGAACAGACCTGGTTTGGCCTCTGCAGGTCTTTTGGGCAGATTTCTGCTGCTGTGGGCGGCCTACAAGATGGCGGCTGCTACTGCTGCGCACGCGCCGACTCCCTGGTTCTCCCTGGTCTGCTCCTCAGACTCCAGCCAGCTGCCCGTTTCCCCACTCACCCTTGAGCCGATTTGCTTCTCCCCCTTCCGTCGAGAAGCTGTTCCTGCGGCAGTCCTGACCCAAGCCCTGGGGTGCAGTTCTCTCTGCTCCGGCTCCGTGAGGAGAGGTGAGCTGGGATGGGCCTGCGCGGGCTTAAGCTGGTCGTACCACGCGTCCCGGTCTCTGTTGAAGGTGCCTCGAAATGCCGCCTGGCTAGGATGAGGAGTTCAGGGGTCGCTCACTTCAGCTCTGGCCGGTGGGGTGCAGAGGGTTGTTGTATATTTCTTTCTTAGTAGACTCCACGCCGGGGGCCGGCTCAATGGCGGGTTCTGCCTGGCGGCGTGGCGCCAGGGCCGCGGAGACAGGCTTTTTTGCTTTCCCTGGTCGGCCTTCTGGGTTCTGCTCAGCTGTATTCCAGTTTTCGCAGTGTTTTTCACCTTTTTGTTGCTTTTTTTTCTTCTTTCAAAAAGCTGGATCCACGACTGATTTGAATCGAGCTCACAGCGGCTCTTGAGACGTGTCTCACTCAGTCGCCATCTTCCCGGAAGTCCCCGCTATATATAATTTCTATTGCAGAAATTTGTCATACCCGGGGGTTATGTGGCAAGAACATGTTGACAAAAATTAAAAGGTGGCATTGGGGGCAAGGGTCAGCAGCTGGACTTGACGCCTCAACCAGCCCAAAGACTTGTCCCAGATTCAAACAGCTTACAATACCAACTCTAAATATAGTGACTACTCTGCAGGTTCTACCACATACTGAGTACTTCTTCCGGAATGTTGTAGGATTTGTGTCCTTGGCTGGCAGGCTACTTGTTAATGTGATTTATAATACATGAACAAAACCCATGTTAGGAAAAGGGAGTGAGTAACTTAAACTTACAAGGGCTGGCAACCTGTTTAAACTGAGGCTACCTGTATTTTGTTTTTGTTGTTATTTGTTTTGGTTCTGGGATATGTATATATGTCAACTTTAGGTTAATCTCACTACTAAAATGAATCCTGAGTACAGTGCCTGTGTGTGTACAATGGAAAATGAGCCACGGTGTTCACGTTATACAGAAGTTGCTGGTATGTATAGTACTGTGTCTCCTGATCTGTGTTGATATGGAGCTAAAAAAATCCAGTTTGCATCTTGAGATTTTTGATTTATGATCAAAACTTTGAACTTCACTTCAGCAGTCTCACAGTATACCTTACTATAATCTGTGTATCCATTCTAATATAGAATAATATGAGGAAAGCCATCATAATTTTATTGATATATATTTGTAATTAATGGATATATATTCAAGAATAGAAATGCTTTTAAGTTATTCATATGTTTACCTTTTATGGATATTATTTTGAAAAGTGATTATCCCAATGCAAGTTTCTACAAGCAGTGTATGACGATTCCAATTGGTTTGCAATTTTTTAATTTCAGATTTTTGCTGTATGCATAAATGCATACTATGTTGGGAATAATTTCCTTTTTCCTCTCCACTATGTCAGTAATCTGTTTTACAAACTTACTGGCTATTTGATATGCTCTGTTTAATATGAATCAGAAACAATTGAAGGGCTTGTGTGAACTTCAGTGGTGAGCACTTGACCAACATGTGTGAAACACTGGGTTTGATCCCCAAAACCACAAAATAAAAAATAAAAATACATAAGTTTAAAATAATTTTTTAAAAACAGATATCTTCTTGAGAAGCATTAAATTTCAAGGAATCATCCTAATGGGAAAAAATGTACATTGAACTACAAAATCTTACAGATAGAATCTAAAGACATAAATAATTGAAGGAATATTTCTTGCGTATCAGTTAGAAGAATCATATTGTAAATATTTTAATTTTTCCTAAGTGATCTATAGAGTCACAGAAATCATAGCTAAACCTCAGCATTCTCCCACTGAAATCAAAATTTCAATTCTAAAATGTGCATGAAAATATGAAGTCAAAGAGAGGCATGGCACTATTGAGAAGAGTCCAGTTGAGGAGCTTATTCTACTAGATATTAAGAAGTAATGTATAGTTATAGTAATTAAAAATGTATAGTTCTTGTGCACTTGTACACTATTAAAAACATAATAGGAAGTCAAGAAGTAGACCACACAGGTCTTTAAAGAACAAATGAGATGCCAGTCTCTTCTGGGGGAAAATACTTTTTCAAAAAAGATACTGCATTGCTTGAATATCGTATATGGAAAGACTGAATCTTGATCCTTCAGTCACATCAGGTGGATTTACATATTCAAATGTGAATTATAAAACAATAACAATAGACCTGCAAGTATATTACAAATAACTCTCAAGAATTACTAACTGAAACATCAACAAATTTTTATTCCTTCAATTTAAAAAGTTCTATTAAAATATATTTGGGAAGGAAAACACAGTCCACAGTGGGAAAAAAATGAAAGAAAGCGTTAGACACTCACCTGTCCAAAAGGAATTATCCAGAATATAGAGAAAGAATTCACCAATAAATTTAAAATATTAGTTAAATAAATAACAATGTGTTCAACTATATTATTAAGTGAAATGCAAATTAAAACTATTCACAATATCATCACCCGAAGAGCTAAAGCAAAAAAGATGGGACATAATCAAGTACTGGCAAGGATATGGAGCAATTAGAAACATCTAAATATGGCTGGGAAGGGTATAAATTATTACACTTCCTCCACACTTAAATCTACAGTCAACAGAATTAAGTATGTAAATTCGTCAAAAGACACAAATTAAATGTTCGTAGCATTTTTCATAAAAAGTTTCAAGCTACCCAAATTGCTAAGTGGATGGCAAATTACATTGTTTTATTCACAAAACTGTAGACCGTAGAAAAATTAGAATTGGTTTTAACTAACCATATGCTCATGTATGGAGGAATCCAAAACATATGATATTCAGCAAAAATAATGAGATCCAAAAAGTACATATGAGAATACACCACCATACAAAAAATTACCATAATCATCATCACAGGAATCTATGCTGCTAGAAATCAGAGTTACGGTTACCCTTGGAAGAAGGTGATTGTGATTAGACAATATACCAAAGACCTGAATGTAAGACCTCAAACTTTGAAACCACAAGAGGAAAACATCGGAGATAGTGCTTTCTGGCACAGGCGAATTCTTCCTTTTTTCAAGGTCACCCATTGGCCCTCCCTGACATCCCTGATCTCCTCTGTCTTCATTTTAACCTCAGTGGAGTTCTACACCCCACTGAATAGCCATAGAGTCTAGATTCTGGAACTACAACACCTTCTTCTGTCTCTATGCTTAGTGCATTGCTCCATGCATCGGCCATTGCTGGTCTTTGGATTGTTTTACCATTCTGTTTGGCTTTTCAACTTCTCTACCAGTTTAACAAATTATGTATTTTGAATTCCCAGTAAATTAGAATATTTTTGCTCTCCTGATTGTAAGTAGGTGAATGAAACTGAAAAAAGAAAACTTTAAGATAGATTAAATTAGAAATTTAAAAATAGTTTCAGTAGTAAAAATGAATGAACTTGATAAATAAAAATTTTAAAAATTAAAAACTCTGACACATATCACCAAATATGTATTCATACATTCACACTCACATATTTACATACATATACAAGATATTTTTGTTAAACCTTACATTTAAGAAAAATTACATGTGGAAAGGTTTTTTTTTCATCCAATAAAATATATTTTCCCTAATGAAAATAAATCACACACATGCCTTTTACTTGCCTAAGAGAAAAACCTTGCATGATGTTGGATACAATAATGACAAACCTTAGCAATAATCTAGACCAACATTCTCCTTCCACAAATAAATAATCTAGAGAACAGAGAGGTTAAAGAATACAAAGCCAAGAATAATTCCAAGATATTCTAATTCATAGTCCAATATGAATTGGACTCATCCACAACCTGCTGCTCATGGAATACAGGAGCTCCCTGCAAATAACAGGTGATAAGATCCATTTGTTATCAGAGATGAATACATACTGACACATTAATCATGAATAAAGAAAAAATCATCCCCCATTATAGGTTGCTTCATTCTTCAATTAATAACAATTCAAACATGAATATAGGTAGTCTTTGTATATCCATGCAGTCAGGATTATAAGTTGAGAGATCAGGAATAGATGATATTAAACTTGGATCGAGGATTCTATGATACTGTAGCAATTCTTACTCTAATGATAAATTTTCACGGTCCTACAACCATTTTAATAACACTTTAAAAAATTCACATTCATTTGAATTTCAGTTGCTCAAATAGAACCAAGAGCATGGGTGCAGATGGTCTAATTCTTAGGAGTGAACGGTGATCTGTATTGGTAAGAAAAAAGACTGCAACACCAATTCCCAAATGTCCCGTACAAGTTAGATGACTGCAGGTAATTTGGTTAAATTTTAAACTCTTGGCTTTCTTATCTGCAAAATGATGACAATTATAGTGCCTCATAAAAACTAAAAGCACAGCATACATAAAGATCATTAAAATTTTTGGAATTATGACCATCAGCTGTGGGAGTGGTAATGGGAGTACTAGTATAATCTGGTTTGGACTTGAAGTCACAAACACACAGTGTTACCTTCATTATGATGGAATTGCAGAATTATGATGAACTACTTGGGTTAAGCTAATAAAATAATAGAAAACAAATGATAGGAAAGGTATGTTTCCTATTTTCTAACTTCACAGCATAGACTTTTTTTAGGAAAAAAAAAAAAACTATGTATTTAAATTTGTCAGACTTCAGAGAATTTTATACAAAAGATAATTATCAAAAAGAAATTGGAAGCCGGGCGTGGTGGCGCACGCTTGTAATCCCAGCATTCGGGAGGCTGAGACCGGAGGATCCGGGTTCGCGGCCAGCCTCAGCTACCTAGTGAGGCACTCCGCAACTTAGTGAGACTCGGTTTCAAAAATAAAGAATAAAAAATAGGGCTGGGGGTATAGCTCGGAGGTAGAATGCTCCTGAGTTCAATCCCCGGTACCGCAAAAAAAAAAAAAAAGAAATTGGAAATAATGAGCTGAGTAATAACTGAAGTTAGAAAATAAAAGTTATAATGAAGATAAGAAAGGCAACCAATTAAATAGAGAATCAACAGAAGCAAATTTTGTTTACCTTTAAGAAACATTAATAACATATAATTCCTAATAAACCTAGTCAGAAAAAAGAGGCTACTTTTGAAAATTATTTAATATTCTTTGACTGTGCAATGTTTATTTCTGCTACCAACTATAAAAGAAGGCAACATTCATTAAGAGAAATTTAGGGAAGATTGATCTTTAACTACAGGTTCCAAATTCTGTTCAAGTGTGCTTCCAGAAAGAATTACTGAGGAATAACCAGTGACAAAATTCAGATTCTTGTTCTCAAGCATTGTTTACATGAAATTGGGAAGAGGTACCAAATTAACTTATTTTATGGAATGAGACAAATGCCAGAAAATACAAGTGAAGAATGTGGTGCAGCCTATACAAGGGCATCTGCTCTTTCTGTACTTTCTGGGTGATGAAAAACAGCGCCATCATCACCCAAGACCTTGACCCTGGTTCCCTGCATCCTCTCGCCAGTTTAACATTAGCATATCTTAAGTTCTCAAAAAGATGTCTGAGCTTGAGCAGACAAACAGATAAAAAATCCAAAATGATTTTTTTGTTACTGTGTTAATCTAAATCTCTGAATTGAGGACCAAGTTTAGGAATTGCCAGGCTGTACGCTTACCGCTGGATGAGAAAAACATAATCTCTGCCCTGGAGTACTAAAGACCACTGACAAACAGATTTCCAGGACACCAAAAAATGACCAATTTCCTTTGACTATCAGAATAACCTCCCCTCTAGTAAAGGGATAGTTCATTTCAACCTCAACTCATAGCAACTGGTTTGTTAGAAAAGATTCTGGGAGATCAGGGTCTACTTCAAGTACCTACAGCTGTAGAGAACTGTGAAAGGATAGTGAAGTTTCAGAAGCTAGCAAGAGGCTCACTTCAGCTACAGTAAAGTAGACACTTGAATTGTTCTGGCTTCCTGAAGAGTCATGTTATCTCTCCTAGATGTTGTCCTACCATATCCTGCATTTTCAGCCTCTATCTAATACAGTGAGCCAAATAAACTTATTTTTTTCTATGTGTTTCCCTATCTCAGGTATTTTGTTACAGCAACAGAAAATGGACTAATGATATATATATATATATATGGATATGTATGGATATATATAATATATCCATATTATATATACACATATCACATATATATCAAATACACAGCATGTACATATATACACATACATAAATATATTGTATATGTATATACATTATATATATACATGCCATTCATATCTTTCTATATATAATACTTATCTATATATAAGTATCACATATATAGATAATAATACTTATTACATATATAGATAATTATTCTTCATATATATATGGAACCTTTTTGCAGGAAGACCATGGGGCTGTTATTTTGACAAGGCAAAGGGAATTCTGACATGAATTTTTTTGTCATTCGATTTGAGTGACTGAGAAAAGATATTGTAAGTCTTCTTGATCTCAACAAACTTGCTAGTAATTAAGAAGGCACCATAACTTGTCTCCAACCCATATGTATCCATGCAAGAAGTCTTATAATTGCAAATATATCAAGTCAGGCTTTTACAGAAAAATGGTGAGAATTTTGAGATTTGGAAGAGCCACATAGTCCCTTGGAGAATTTCTAATTAGGTTATTTTTACATCGCCTTTCTCTACAGTGCCCAAGGGCACTGCTAAGTTGCTTCCCAGAACATCAGAGTTCTAAAACGTGGAAAATAACTGATTTAAGACCATAACCTATTATATGATCCTGGGAATTTTACTTAAGCTTTCTTTCCTTTTCTTCCTTCAACTGTAAAGAGAGAAAAAAAATACCTTAATAAATGTGTTCTGAGTTGCAGAAGAGAGTATGTGTAGCTACTATAGTCTGTTTCAGAGTACTAGCTCAACAACAGATAACTATATTGTGATTTTCATTGCTTGCAAACAACAGACACTAAGTCTCATATGAATTGTCTAAAACGAAGGGTAGCTGGAGAGCAATGCTCTAGCACACCACTTCAGCACTTGATAGAACTGCACACCTTTTTGATTTGATGAGCAATTTCTAAATTCTCTATGGATTAGGCCTGATCAAGTCTCCAAATTAATATAGTATTAATATTTCCCTTTTTCTGCTCCTTCTCACATGTTTGACACTTAGAGTTTCCAAAATAGCCAAAGTTTGAGGCAGCAATTCTCAGAGGAAAAGTCTCATTACTGCCATGTGCTACCAAAGTGAAGAGTATCATTTATTATAACACACACACTTATAGATCCATTTTTCCTGATTCTGTAGACAGGGAAGGCATAAAATTAAAATAAAATCTGCTTGATGGATTTTTTAAATAATGGGTATTCTTTTTAAAATTTCAGCGTAATTTAAATAATACAAAATTGATCATTTTAATGTTCACAATTTAGTGGTTGTCAGTATATTCATAACACTGTGTAAGCATCACCACTGCCTACAGAATAATACTTCCACCAATCAATGGTGGAAACGAAAAAAGAAGTCTCATCTTGGCAGTCCACTAACTCCTTCCTCTCCATACTCCTTTGAATTTACTAATCTATTTTTTGTGTCTGTAGATTTGAGTATATAGGAGATTTCATACAAATGAATTCAATTGATTTCAGGTTTCTATGCCTGATTTAAATCACTAAGAATAATGCTTTCAAGACTCCCCCAGGAGGTAACTTATATCAGTACCTTATTCATTTTTATTGCAGAATAGTATTCTATTGTATGGATATGCCATATTTTGCTTACCCATTCACCAGTTGATAGATATTTGGGTTTTTCATTCTCTATCCACTATAAATAATGCTACAATGAATATATATCTCTGCAGAAGTATTTGTATGAACATTAATATTAATTCTTTTTATCATATATCTAGCAATGGAATTATTGGGTCACATGGCAACTTTATGGTTAACTTTTAAGTAACAATCAAATTGAGAGCACTAAAAAACATTGATCCTATTTTTATGTAATTATTGACTATTTGTATTTATTAGTTGGCGAATCATCTAGTGAAACATTTTCCTAATTTTTACATTAGGTTGTTTTTCTTTTTATTATTGAGTTATAACTACTTTTTACATTCTGTACACTAAATTCTTACCAGATATATAATGCACAAAAAAATCTCCCATTCTCTATGTCGTCTTTCAACTGTTTAGACAGTGACCTTATATATACAAATATATTAATGTTAATGAATATCAACTGATCTAATTTTTGTTGTTGCCAGTATCTTTGGTATTAAATACAAAAAGCCACTACTTAATCCAAAGTAATCAAGATTTACAATTACATTTTCTCAAAAAATTTTATATTGTAGCTCTTAAATTTAGGTGTTTTTCCATAGAACTAACTTTTGTATAGGATTTGTGGAAAGAGTCAAAATTCATTCTCTCCTTCCTATGTGTTGCAAAGATTACTCTTTCTCTATGGAAACATTTTAGCATCCTTATAAAATTCAATTTATATGGATTTATGGGTTTACTTCTAGGGTATCAGTTCTATTGATTTATATGTCTCTCCTAAGCCAGCAGCGCATCACCTTGATTACTGAGTTACTAATATATTTTGAAATTAGAAAGTGTGCGTTCTCTAGTCTGTTGTTCTTTTTCAAGATTGTTTTGGCTATTTGGGGCCTCCTGTATTTCCATATGCATTAGCTATAAATCCAAAGTTTTGATTCTTTGCGTCTTTGTTATTACTCATCTTAATTCTACTTTTTCTTTTGATTTATTTTGAACTGTTGGTTATTTAGGAGTGGATTGTTTAATTTTGTGTACCTGTGACTTTTCCAATTGCCTTTAGCTAGTGATTTCTAATATATATTATTATAGTTAGAGAAGATATTTTATATAATTTCAATCTTTAAAATACATTTATACTTATTTTGTAACCTAGTATATGATTTTCATTAAGAATGTTTCATGTTTACTTGAAAATAATACATATTTTGCTTTTGAATGCTGGAATGCTCTACAGGTATATATGGAGCTAGTTGTTTACAGTGTCGTTAATTTTTTTCTGTTTCTTTACTGACCTGACTAGTTGTTGTATTCATCATTGGAAGCAAACATTAATGTCTCCAATTCTTATTGTATTTATTATCTATTATTTCTCCCTTCAAATTCTGTCATGTTTTTGCTTTATGCATTTTGAGACTCTTACAGTAAGTACACAAGTGTTTGTAACTACTATATCTTCCTGATAAATTGAGCATTTTATCATTAAACAATGTCTTTCTCTGTCTATAGCAAGTTTTATTTCTCAAGGTGTATTGTGTCCAATATTATCTCTTTGAATAAAAATAATGTGGGATTTCTTTGTCCACTCTTTTAGCACAATCAACTGATAAGGAGTCATTTTCTCAGTGTTAAAGCTCTGTTATCTTTCCTGGTGTTTTTTAACCTGTGCCAACAGAAAACTCATCACAGAAAGAGTCCTTTTTTAGCATTCTATATATTCTATGACTACAATGGAATTATTAGAAATCACTTACTGAAATTCTGAGTTTTATTCTTTCTTAATATATGTGAATAAATATTACAGAGTGACATATTGAAGTGGTCATCCTCTAATTAGCTGATACAGAGTTCTCAACTATTTTCTTTCCTAGAAAATTATCAAAGCAAAATCATTTTCCCAACATTGAATTTTTAGTTTCAGAGTTTCCATTTATATTTTATAATATGAAACACTGGTTACAAGGGATAACAATTATCAGTTAAGTAGTTCATCTTTCTAGATTTTACTTTTTTAACTGTAATTTTTGTGGATTTGGTTAAAATCTCTAAGAAGTACCATACTCTTAATAGCTATATCATAGATTCTATAACTCTGTGATTAATTTTCCCTATGCTTTATAGAATTAATGAATCATATTTCCTAGAGTCATGTGTGGCACCTTTCAATATTCCAAATTCTTGTTAGAAATGTAAATAGAGCCTGGCTTGGTGGTGCACATCTATAATCTTCATGCTTAGGAGGCTGAGGTAAGAGGATCACAGATCCAAAGCCAGCCTCAACTTAGCAAGACCCTGTTTCCAAAAAAAATAGGACTAGATGGATAGCTAGAGTTAGAATGCCCCTGGGTTCAATCCCCAGTAACACACAGACACACACACACACACACACACAGACACACAAACACACACACACACAATATTTAGCATTACATATAACATGTATTTGAGGGTCAGATCACCAGAACATTTCTACCTTGATGTTTTAACAATCCAAATATATATGCCTTATAAATAAAAGTCCCTAAGAGTATGTCTTTATGAAAATCTAAGTTTCTCAAACAGGTTTTGCTTTTATGAAGAAATTTTAATAATACTATTTGGACACCACATTCTTTGAACATGCAATATTCAACCATGCGTACAAATGTTCTCACTCTTGATAAGCCTCAGTAGTTAAAATTATTACCCAGGAGAATCTATAAATAAAAGGGATCTCTGCTTCCTTCTTTCAAAACAACTGACTTGGAAAAGAAGATCTGTTGATTCTTTTCCTCTAAGAAACTCACTACCATGAAGATTCTTCTCTTTTTCTTTATTCTGCTCTTTTGGGTCACAATTTTACCAGGTAATATGCAAACATTTGTGGGGGTATTTGTATTAGTATCAATGAATTTTGACAAACATCACTAGTTTCTTATTAAAAGCATAATAATCACATAGGAATCAAAATATTATTACACTTAATTTAATATGGTACTTGGTAGTGAATTTTAAAGCAGAAAAATAATAGTGCTGAAATGTGAGCCAAAAGTAGCTTAGTTAATAGTATTGCATCAATATTAATTATTTCCTTTTCATGAACATCACCATAGTTATTTGAGATATAACGTAAGAGGAAGATGACCTGTTATCTTTGCAACTCTTCTGTAAATCTAAGATTATTTGAAGATAAAAAATTAAAGAAAATCATCACAGTCCACTCACCAAAAATGTATTATTTAATGTAATCAGGTGGTAAGTAATAATAGTAACCTTATCATCATATTAGTAATCTACATCTATTTACATTTTCCTTCTTTTAATCTTATGTCAATACTTTTTAAAATTTTTTTTAGTATTTCTCAGCACTGCAGGTAATTACATATTTTGCTGGCCTTTGTTTAAGAAATTTTTGTCACTATCTTCTATCTCTGAGTGCTATAGATTATATATGGAGTGTTGATTAATACACTCAAGCTATTTTGGGGTAGGAATTTCCCCCCAATGACTCATCCTTCACACTATATATGTAACAATCTTCTCTTCTTCTGAAGATGAGAATGAAAATACAATAAGTTTTGGATATGAAGAAATCATTGATTATACTCACTTGGGTGTGTGTGTGGGGGGAGGTACTAGGGCTTGAGCCTGGAAGCATTCTACCTCTGAGATACAATCTAGCCCCCAGCCATTTATTTATTTATTTATTTATTTATTTATTTATTTATTTATTTATCTATTTATTATTTCACTTTGGTTTGATACAGTGTCTCACTAAGTTGCTGAGAGTCTCCCTAAGTTTCTGAGACTGGTCTTGAACCTGTGATCCTTCTGTTTCACCTCCCAACTGGGATTACAGGTGTGCACCACCATGCCTGGCTTCTACTCACTTACTCAAAGAGCTTGAGGTGGAAGACGAGCTCAAGTCTAGCCTATTTTTGACAGCAGCAATGAAATCAAATTCCTACTAACTCACTCATAAGACAATACTAATTATTAGTAGCTAGACAAAATTTTAGGCCCAATAGAAATCATAATAGAATCCTATGAGATTAACTTTATTCTGTCACAGTGTTACCAAGTCCAGCAAGACAACCTAAAATATCTACATAATAAACTTACACACTATCATGTAAAAAATGAAAGTAGATAAAATTGTATAGACAGATCAAATATCAATACAGTATCAAAGAAATGAAGTTACTTCAGTAAGTTAAGAGAATAATTTCCTCCTCCTTCTTTCAAAATTTGTCTAAATTTTTTTTGAAAATTTTCATGAAAATATTGCCTGTGTACAAATTATTACTGTGAATTTTTTCAGTCTTACTTAGGGACAATTAATTTTATATAGATTCATATAGCTATCAACATATAATAAATCTCTTACTTCTAATTTCAATAATAGTTAACACTAATCACCATACAAAGCATTTGAATTAGTTTTACATTAAATTTCTTTATAACAACCAAATTAGGAACTGCTACTAAGTAGAACTACTTATATATTTAACAAACTTACAAATCGTGTGTCCTATAGACTTAGAAAGTATAAGCCACTTGGGGGAATAGTGAAATAGATTACAACATCAGTGTTAATACTTAGTGTTTTTTCTTTTATTTTCAAAGTGAATATATTGTACTTTCATGTCAATATATAGACCAAACTTTTAGATAATTCTCATCATTACTAATACAAAAGTTTCAAAGAAAAATATATTCCAGATATATACTTTCTTTTTAAAATTAGAAGAGGTAGGCTATGGGATATAGAAAGTAAAAATATTAATACAAAATTAGAATGCTGTGTTTTACTTTATAGGATGACTTCTTTAATTTATATCTCCCTTATTTATATTTCATCTCCAGTCTTCTAGATGGTGAAAGTTCTTAGTCAACACTGAAGCTTAAAAAAAAAAATCCTTCTACGTTTTCTTGCTACTCAAAGAGTTATAGAAGAAAAGATATCTAGATAAAAGTTTTCGTTGTCTATTGATTATATATACATACAAAGTCTAGAACTGAAAGATTGAATCATTATATCATTATCCCCCCTTTTTTTTGTGTGTGTGGTACTGGAGATTAAACTCAGGGGTATTCTACCTCCGAGCTATACCCCCAGCCCTATTTTTTATTCTTTATTTTGAAACAGTGTCTTCCTAAGTTGCAGAGTGCCTCACTAAGTAGCTGAGGCTGGCCACAAAACTGGATCCTCCAGTCTCAGCCCCCCAAATGTTGGGATTACAAGTGTGTGCCACCATGCCCAGCTATTATCCCATTTATTTCTCTTGCAAAATTGAAAACTGTATTATTGTCAATATTCACATTTTTTTAATCTGATTGTACTTTGAGTCTAAGACCATTTTGTACTAAAAAAGAAGTCATGATTTTTACCCCTGAGACAAAGGAGATTAGTGGTAACCTAAAGAATAAAGAAGCTGGTGAGTGAAAATAAAAAGAAATTGTGGATTAAAAAAATTCACGAAGGTCTAGATTATAGACTAAGTGGAATATAATATAATATTTAAAAAAATCTCTGTCTGGTTAGAATGTTATAACGTAATGAGAGTCACCTGTATAAAGTTGTGTGAGAGAGAAATGGAATGAGATATTCCTTTCCTTAAAGTCATTAGCAGAGACCAAGGGAGAAGAGACAATATTCAAACACACACCACACACACAAAAGAAACAAACAAAAAACACTGGACCAATATTTCTCAGAGAAGAGTGACTGAGTGACTCTGCATCCAATAGACAGTGGGTGATATCTGGGGACGTTTCATATTGTCACAACTGGCACTGATAGCATTTATTCAGAAGAGGCCAGAAATGCTGAGAATACTCAGCAACACACAGAAGAGCCCCCAGAACAAAGAATTGTCTAACCCCAAGGCCCACATTTCTGAAGGTGAGAAACACTGTCCTGGAGCCAGGCATAGAGTATATTTAATAGACACTAGTGTTGGGTCAGCTCCACTTGACACGAGAAAGACAGATGATAGCATTTCATGACTCCAGCTACAAACCCCTCATTAAGTTTTTCATAACTACTTAAAAAAATCAGAGAAAGGGGATAACAAACATTTTTCTGAATAAAGTAGAGAGGTAGATTGTAAATATTTTAGCTTTTATGAATCCTGCATCTCAACTGTGTCAGTGTAATGGAAAAGTAGTTGTAGACAGTGTGTACATAAGTATGTGTTGATCAAATTATCTAGAAATAGAGTGTCAGGCTAGCTTTGGCGTTCTTGGTAAAGGTTGACCTTTACCAAGAGAATTAGCAACACAGATAATAATTGAGAGAAATTATTTTTAAATTTGTCCTATTACAAAGATATTATTGTAAGAAGAATAAGGTAATGCTGGTCACTCTGATTTTTTTTTCTTTTGTCAAGGCTGTCCTTACACAAGTGTCTAAGTTACATTATTTCTTTGGGTAAGTAAATCTCAAAATACCCAAGGTTGTTGTGGGAATTCAAACAAATTGCCTAGTACTGCTATCCTTAAACATTTTAGAAAAGTAAAATGAAGCTTCAGTCACAATGGCAGGAAGTAGAATTGATAAAGCAAAATGTTATGCTCAAATAATATGTGTGAGCACAGAAGAGGGACCGCCCCCAACAAAATCTGATGATTGCAGAGATAGCTTGACATGATAAATTATGCTCAATTTTTACTGTTGACTTTGGGAACTAAACTTGACTCACTGTCCAGTCACTTGTAAAAGGCAACAGTGGAACTCTTAACTTGGATCCAAGACATTTTCTGATTTCTAGGATGTCCCTTGCACCAAGGGACAGTAAATTCCCTTAAATTTTGCTCAAAAATTTTCCCCTTTATGATCTTTCCTTTCTTGAACTTTCTCCTTTTAAAACATGCATGTTACAGGTAGATTGCTAATTCCAGTCATTCTTTCCTTCTTACAGCCAAAAGGAAATACCCTGAGTATGGTAGCTTGGATTTGAGCAAGGAGTGCAGAATGAGTAATGGTAGATGTAAAACTCAGTGCCATGAAAGTGAAATTAGGATTGCTTTCTGCATCAGACCTGGAACTCATTGCTGCTATCAGAAATAAGGATGACAGAAGAAAAGAGACACATGCTCCAAGAAGAGAGGACCAGTGTTACTAAGTCTTCCCAGCACATCTTTCAAGGACTGTGTGTCTCTATAAAAAAAAAATTAAATAAATTTTAATAGTGAACCATTCAGAAGTGGCTCTATGTCACACACATATCTGGTACCTCTATGCTGCATTTTCTCCTGGTTTCTTCATACCAGAAGTAAGCAGAATTTCTTTTGTGAAAACCCCTCAACAACTATTTGAAGTTCTATGAACCTTGTGAGAGTTAGGACTTTAGTATGACTGTGGGCAACCCTACCACAAAGATATGGGGTGTCTATTTGTGAGATGCAAGCGTCCCAACAGAAAAGGGCTGTTATTTTATTAAACTATTCTGAGGATTATACTCATAAAAAAAATACAAACCCATTGGAACGTGAAGACTAGAAATTGAAAGTGTAGCTCTTTGTCATGAGAGAGACAAAGCTGAAGGGTATTATCAGAGTGTAAGAATGAAAAAGAAGAGAAAGATCATGAACTGTAGTGTCTACACTTGTTATTTAGTAGCAAAAAAAAATGTGTCAAGAAATTTGGGGAGGGAGGGAAGAGAAGAATTCTGGGAAGTAAAAGAAATTTCATACAACAAAATTTTGATCATGGAAGCCAGAAACTATGACTAATCATTTAATTTAGATCTTTAGTCTTAAGAGATATAACAAAAGTATGGAACAGTAATCTTCATTTTTTCAACCTTCACTCTGCCTCAGTTTCTCTTTTACTGCCTCTGAAGGTACACAGTATTATTACCTACAAGACTGTCCACAGTGCAGTTTCCATCCAAAAAAAAAAAATGTCAATTTAATTTCACCAATCCTACAACATAATACTAACATTGATGCCTCCCTTTCTCTCAAAATGAAATCAGTCTTGGCAAACTAAAGAACAAGGAGATTTGTTGACTATAAACATGTGGACTTAGACTTGGACTCAGAAAGAGATGAGAAATGAAAAACATCTTCATATTTTAGTATGATACCTCAGTGAATTCATTCCATTTTGAAAATGCAGATATGAGATCATACTAGCTATAACAATAGCATGCATAGGGAACACAGTATATATATAATATATAAATAAAATATATGCATGCACTTTTAGAGTATATACATATATGAATGTATCACAAGGACAGATTAGTGTTTTATTTTAATGAACATATGAGTACCTTTATAAAACAATTCTTTGGTAAGTATACATTGAAGCTTTATATGTATCATACTTCACAGATTTTAATAACTTAAAATAGTCAATTATTCAATATATTCCTTTATGATATAAATATTTTCAAAAATATATTACAATATTAATGTATACCAATACCAATACCTTGAAAGTATGGGTATTTTGGACTCGATAATTTACTGGAGTGGGAGCTATAATGTTCATCATGTGTTTAGAAGCAAGGTATTTCTCACCATACCTAGTCTTGACTAGAATCCAGGAACACCCCTTCCCTTAATAATGAAAATCAAAACATGTCTACCTAAATCACCAATGTCTCCTGTGGGGACAAAAATCACACCTGTAAACCATCCATTCTCACAGAAATTAAGAATAGAAACAGTGTAACATTTTCAGAGAGCCATTAACATTTTCTGTGTCTTATAGGAAAAATTACCTATTCAGAATCTTGGTATATTATTATACGTGAGCTGGCAATGATTACTGCTGTACACACACACACACACACACACACACACACACACACACCCCAGCTTAACTTTTGTACAAGGTATGTAGTAGTCATGTCAAGAAGAAGGTTAGTTAAAATTAGATGTTGGAAATGAAAGTTTGGTTATTATTTATCTCAGCTCCCAGAGACTAAGCCATCACTTCACAAAGACTTCTAATGAGATGTCAGCAAGTGGATTCCTTTGGTGGCAAAAGTTGGTAGGATTTGTCTTAGGGTCTTCAACTCCATCATTAAAAAAGAAAGAAAGAAGCCGGGCGTGGTGGCGCACGCTTTTAATTCCAGCATTCGGGAGGCTGAGACCAGAGGATCCGGGTTCGAGGCCAGCCTCAGCTACCTAGTGAGGCACTCTGCAACTTAGTGAGACTTGGTTCCAAAATAAAGAATAAAAAACAGGGCTGGGGGTATAACTCGGAGGTAGAATGCTCCTGAGTTCAATCCCCAGTACCGCCAAAAAAAAAAAAAAAAAAAAAAAAAAAAAAAAAAAAAAAAAAAAAAAAAAAAAAAAAAAAAAAAAAAAAAAAAAAAAAAAAAAAAAAAAAAAAGAAAGAAAGATCATTAGCTAAGAATAAAGATGAGGAAGTTTATTTTGGAATTGTGAGGACAGAAGATAATGTAATGGAGTCTTTGAAAAGAATAGAAGGTCAAGTAGACTATTTCTCTATTCAACTGTCAGATTTCCTGCATCTTCATCCCTTGCTTTGTTACTGATTTCGTGTCTTGTTATATATTGATTGATGTTGCTTTGAAAATTTTGCATGTTGAAAACATTAAAAATTGCAGTCATCTGCCTGGCATGGTGGCCCACACTTGTAATCTCAGTACTTGGAAGGCTGAGAATGGAGGATCACAGGTTCGTGGCCAGACTCAGCTACTTAGTAAGACCCTCCCCAACAGATCCTGTTTCAAAATAAAGAATAAAAAATAGGGCTGGAGGTGTAGCTCAGAGGTGGAATGCCCCTGGGTTTCATGCCTAGGACTGAAAAAAAAAATGCAGTCATTTTACATGGTTCTACTTGGTAAATATGATTGTTCTCAAGTCTCTTCCATCTTAAAAATAGGCGCTCTTGTCTTATTTTTTCAAGCTATTTTGTCATCTACTTTATTCTTCACCAAACTTCATGAACAGCAGTCTTACCAACTCCTACACTTTCACCATACATACATTCACCCACATTTGTTTTCTGTTCCTGTCTATCACAGGACAAATCATAACTTAATTGCTTACTCAAAGTGTATGGGTCACAACCAAGGTCATTATTTTCATTTAGTGGTGAAAGTGGAGAAAAATCAGTAAGTTAAGGAAAGATTATTTTAACTTACTGCAAATGTCTAAATCACTCAAAATAACAATGATGAAAACTTACTTGACAAATTATGGGCTACAAATATTTCATATCTATTATCTCATATGATTGCCACACAACCCTCAGAAGTAGATTATTATTAAGCACTTTTTACAGTAAAGGAGATTAAAAGAGGGCTTAATTTATTTGCTAAGTTGACACTGAAAAACAGCAATAGAGAACTTATAATAAAGCATAGAGAGATATGCAGTATATAATATCAAATTGATCCCTATCTACGGTAAGCTATAAACTAATTTAGTTAACATTAAAACTTACTAAAAAAAAAAAAAAAGTAAAAAGGGTGGGATGGGGGTACAGCTCAGTCATACAGTGCTCCTGGGTTCTACCTCCAACAACACACACACACACACACACACACACACACACACACACACACACACACACAGTAGAGATTTGTGCTTACACTATAGCAGAAAATACACTATATCTGTATGTGCATCTGCATAGCAAGACATAAACACTGCTAACACTGCAATGGAAAGGTGTAAAAATTAAAAAAAGGTATTTCACTTGGGGTTAAGTTTTGGTGTGAATCCAAAAGGGAAATGAAAAGAAATGAGAATAACCAGATTTTGAAGTTGTATTAATTTTAACACTGCAAGAGCAATTTACATATTTTATTTAATTATACTTTTTGAATTTTTATGAAAAATACTTCATTTTAATAAGGAAATTGAAATTCCTGGCTGAATAATTTTTCAAATATGCCACAACTAATAAACAGAATATCTGGAATGGAAAATCACTACTATTTGATTTGTTATTATTATTGTTGTTTGGTTTTGGTAGTGGGGATTGAACCAAGGGGTATTCCACCTCCAAGCCACACCCCCAGACATATTTTATTTTATTTTGAAATAGGGTCTCACTATGTTGCTGAGACTGACCGAATCTGCAAGCCTCCCAAGTACTGGGATTATAAGAATGCACCAGCACACCCAACTATATCTGATTTTGAAAGATCATACTGTTTTAAACCTCCAACTGACCCATGTCCTTAATCCTTCTTTGACCTCAATGTGTACTCAGCAAGAGTAGACAGCCCCCAAGACCTACCTCCTTCAATTTTCAACTGTCTCCATTTTTCCAGGGAGCATCATGACGTGGGAGTAGAAGTCATCTTCAGAGTCATGATTTGCTAGGAAGTGGGGAGCTCTATGTCAGAAATGTCACCTGAGAGCATGAAGAGTTCCTACCCCAAAGAGCTTGGGACAATTAACATTGAACCAGGTGTATGGGAACCACAGAAAATTTAACCCTTGGTTTCCTGACAGAGTGGTGCCTGCGTATGTGCAGATAGGCCTTGTTTGCTGTCCACAGTATTCCTCCACCATATTTGTGACACCTTACACTTGCCAAGGGCCTAGAAATCTTTTTGGAATATAGTTCCCCGATAGTGAACCTGAAATAGCATTTTTTTTTTCTGTTTATGAATAATTAAATGATCATTGGTCCCATTTCTCCAGAAATGATGTACAGAATAAACAGGTGAAAAGGATGTTGTTTCCTTCTTCCAGTCACTCGTTACTCTTATTCATTATTGGTGACAAAACTGTAATGATATATAATTTACAAGTAAATAATTAGCGATAGAAGTAATTTTAGGCTGCATGCAAGTCTCTTGTTTTAAGACTATGGTTCTATAGATCTTTTACTATTTCTTTTCTTTCAAAAAATGATATGTTAAAAACATTAATACATTTTTAAATATTACTAATGTTTATTATAAGTCACTTTTTTTTCTAAATTTAGTATGTCTGAAAAAACGCCTCAGATTTGGGGGGCTGACAAGACCATATAATGGTCCAAATGTTGATTACTTAAAAATACCCATCCCAGTGAAAGTTCAAAAAATGCAATTATGAGTCATATTTTTTTCTACTTCAACTTATATCAAATATGATTCTGAAAAGACATTGAATTTCGCCAAAATTCACCAGTGGTTAGGGACTCTATCCTCATACATTAGCTTCCCATTCCCCAATAAATAAATATATCTTGTTTCAAAACTTTTATGACAGTCTCTGCCATTTTAATTGATTTCCGATTTCTACCAACATCATTCAGGATAGTAAAGTTAATCAGAAATTTTCTCTAGTTTCTATTAACTTCTAAACTTAAAGCCTACAGAATTCTAGGTACCCAAACAAATGCCTGTCATATTGAATTGAAATGGACATCTTTCTAAGTTTCAATTACGTTCTATGGAGAAAATAAGGTTCTTTGAGTAGACATTTTACAATTTATACTTAATTTTAATGTAATTCATTTTTTCATTTATTTTTCCTGACACATATAATATTTGATATTAAAATATATCTGGATTTACTATGTTTATTATCATTGTCATGCAGGTAGGTGGAATAATGGATAAGTACACTGATAAAAATTTGGAAAATAAGAATATGTCAAACTTGAATGCCTCTTTTCTATTGTAAAGGCATTATAACTAAATTCTTAATAATAAAACTCTAAAGTAACAAAATCTTTTTCTATTTACTATAACTTAATGTATGGATAAAAGCAGTGATTTTGGATTCTCAGAATGTCTTTCTTTACATTAACCAAAAAGTAGAACTCTAATGTGGGGCTTCTTTTTAAACTAGATATATAATGTACAAACAAACAAACTTCTCTATGAATATTTAAAAAATTCATTTTCTCAATTAATGATTTCATCAGTAAGTATTTGTATAATCACTAGGTTCTAATTATTGGAATACACTGGGTGAAAAGTTAAGAATCAGAATAAATCATAACTATCAGACAATAATTTCTATTTTGACTGCAAGAACATAAGTAGCATAACAAATACTTTAGAAAAATACATATAGTTCAATGCTAAACTATGTTATGTTATTTATTCATTAAATCTTACTGTACACTGATGAAAAGGATGGATCCATTTCTTCTAATAAAAGAAAGTTTCAGTTAAAAGTAACATATGGGATGGAGAACAAAGCATTGGATAAATTATACTGTAAAAATACAATAATGCGAGGTTTAAAAAATTGATAAAAGTCAGTTGTGGTGGTGCATGCTTGTCATCCCAGCACTTGGGAGGCTGAGACAGGAGGATCTGGGTTCGCAGCCAGCCTCAGCTACTTAGTGAGGCACTTTGCAACTTAATGAGACCCTGTTTCAAAATAAAGAATAAAAAATAGGGCTGGGGGTGTAGCTCGGAGGTAGAATGCCCCTGGATTCCATCACCAGTTCCGAAAAAAACCCAAACAAACAAACGAACAAAAACAGCCTATAATTTTCATGTTCATACTTTATCAAATTTTTTTTTGGGGGGGGGTTGAACCCAGGGGCATCTACCACCGAGCTATACCCCCAGCCCTATTTTTTATTCTTTATTTTGAAACAGGGTCTCACTAAGTTGTGGAGGGCCTCACTAAGTAACTGAGGCTGGCCGAGAACCCGTATCCTCCGTTCTCAGCCTCCCAAGTACTGGGATTACAAGTGTATGCCACCACGCCCAGCTTAGAGGCTGTTAAAACACAAAGACATTATTTTAATAAGGCCATGCAATAGTAAGTATAGTTTTAATAAATTAAGAAAAATGAGACAGGGTGCCAAGAGCCCCTAGGAACCAACTGAAGTTCAGTATTGCTGTGAGCTGCAGGACAGTCATGCACATATTGCACAAGTAAAATTTTCTTGATTGGTCCCTTTCTCAAATTACTGATAAACTGTCCTAGGAAACAACTGAGCGTTTTATTGTGTCACTCTTATCTACCCACAACTGGAACTGATTTTTTTTTTAAATCCCTACTTAGTAAGTTGACCCCAAAATGAATAATAGACTGATAACTTTGGATATCCTTTTTGATTGCAGCCGGAAGTGACCTTCCAAAAAAGTATAGAATTGAGAGATGCCATAAAGTGAAAGGAATATGCAAACCATTTTGCGATGATGTTGAATACAATTACGGCTACTGCATTCAGTGGAGGAATGAGTGCTGCGTATAGACTGGAAAGCAGAAGGACTTTCGAGCACCACATCTGGAACAGAGACAGAGCTTACTACCTTAGAGCAGGTGACACTAATAAAATCTGTGCAACTTTTCAATGGAAATATGTATTCTTAAATTCTAACGCTATCAACTTACATATCACTTGGGGGTTTATTTCAGATGGATGAACATATATATAATCAAGCAGGGAATCTACTATAATTATGTTTATAGTTTCATTATTGCCTACTTACCACTCGGACCTTCAAATTACTTAGCTGAATTTCTCTACTCCCTTTCTAATAGAATACATTTGTTCAGATTATAAAATTTGGCATTTTGGCTTATATATGTACTACAGAATCATCACCACCATCAAGGTAGAGGACATATAGTCACTTCCCAAGTCCCCTCCTATCCCCTGTGTTTCTTCATTCCTACTCCTTCTCCCCCATCTTCCCAGACAGCTATTGATCAGCTTGCTTTTGGTCACTGTATGTATTTGTATACAGTTTGTGCTTTGAAAACATTTCCTCCTCCTCCTCCTCCTCCTTCTCCTCCTCCTCCTCCTTCTCCTCCTCCTCCTCCTCCTTCTCCTCCTCCGCCTTCTCCTCCTCTGTCTCTTCCTCCTCCTTCTCTTCCTCCTCCTCCTATTCCTCCTCCTTCTCCTCCTCCTATTTCTCTTCTTCCACCTCTGCATGTGGTACAGGAAATTGATCCCAGGGGTACTATACCAGTGAGCTACAACCATAGGCTTTTAAAAACATTTTGATTGCTGCATTATAGTTATACATATTAGTGGGATGACATATTCTCAGCCCCTTTTTTTAAAATTTTGAGACAAAGTCTCACTAAGTTGCTTGACCTAGACTTGAATTTGTGGCCCTCCTGACTCAGTCTTTCCAATACCTGAGATTTTAGGCATGTGTTACCACACCCAGCTTAAAAATCTTTTTTTTCTGGTAATTAATTAATCAATTTCTCCCAAAATCCTATGAAGAATTTGACTGGGATTTCATTGAACCTACAAATCAATTTGAAGAGAACCATTTATTAATTAATTAATCCATGTATTAATCTTTTTACAATTTATCTCAGCAATGTTACTTTTCAATGTATAAGTCTTACATATATTTGTATATATTTAACCCTATTTCATACTTCAATGCTACTATAAAAGTGATGTACATATACAAACTTATCAAAGCCAATCACTGTGCTGAGCACCAGAAAATGGGGAGGGAGAGTAGGTGAAGGAATTAGGGGTGGGTTCAATGAGTACTGTGTGCATGTATGCCTCTATTACCCTAAACTTCATCAAGATGTGTGATTACAATGCACCAATAATAAATAAATAAATACATTCTCATTCTAGATTCTTTCTACTGTCTAGGAATACAATTTGATTATATACATTAATCTTGTATCCTGAAATGATGGTAAATGAAGTTGTTAATTTTTTTCTTTGTCTTTCTTGTCATAAAATTTCCTTAATGTTGATCATGTAATCTGCAAATAAAGACAGTTTGAATTCTTCTGTTGCAGTCAAAATCTTTTTTATCTTTTTCTTCTCCTATTTCCCTGAATAAAATTATCCAGTGTAATGTTGAATAAGAATGATGAAAACAGAGATCCTTGCCTAGTTCTTCATCTTAGAGAAAAAAATATTTAATGATCAATTAGTAGATTATTAACTTTTGTTTTGTTGGGTTGAGAAAATATCGTCTATTTATAATTTCCTGAAAATTGCTGTCAATTTGTCAAAAGGTTTTTCTACATCTATCAAGATTACTTTATATAAATATAAAATTGTATTAGTATATTTTTGTTCAGTTACTGTGGTGAATTATATTGATTAATTTTCAACTGGTAAGCCAGCCTACATTCCTGATAAACTGCTTAGCTTAGTCATAATGTATTGCCTTTCTATATTAAATGTCTGATAAAATTCCTTAATAATGCCACCTTGGAATGGGGTCTTTTCAATAAGAATCTTTTAACTAAAAATTCAATTTACTTAATAGACTTTGGTATACTGGGTTTACACATATCTTTTTGAGTGAGCTTTTATAGTTAATTTTTTTCAAATAGCATATCCATCCCTGACATGAACCTGATTTGTTCATGGTGTATAATTTTCTTGATGTGGTTTTGAATGTGCATTGCTAGTATTTTGTTTAGCAGTTTTGCATCTAACTTCTTTTCTTTTCTTGAGCTGTCTTTATTTGGCTTTGGTATTAATGTGATGTTGGCTTCATAAAATGTGTTTGGGAGAATCCCATTTCTTGCTATTTTGTGGGATATATAATATTAAGATTAGCTCTTTTATAAAGATTTTATGAAATTCACTTGGAAAACCATTTGGTCCTGGACTTTTTTTGATAGTAAATTCTTTATTGCTGCTTCTATCTCTTTGATTGCTATTGGTCAGTTTATATTTTCTATATCTTCTTGACTCAATTTAGGAAGGTTATATGAGTCTAGAAATTTGTCAATTTCCTTTAGATTTTCTATTTTGTTGGAGTATAGTTTTTCAAAGTAGTTTATGATGATCCTCTCAATTTCCACACTGTTGGTGGTAATATCACCTTTTTCATCTCTTATTTTGGTAATTTGGTTGATTCTTTCTTTTGGTTAGGTTGGCTAGTAGTTTACCTATCTTGTTTATTTTTTCATAAAACCAGTTTTTGGTTTTGCTGGTTTTCTGTATTTTTGTTTATCCTCTACTTCATTAATTTCTGCTCTGATCTTAAGAATTTCCTGTCTTCTACTGGCTTTGGGGTAAAACTTCCTGTTTTTCAAGGGCTTTGAACTGTGTCATTAGATTATTTGGTGACTTTCTGTTCTTCTTATGTGGGCACTCAGTGCTATAAACTTTCCTTTTTGTACTGCATTCGAGGTGTCCTAGAGATCTTGATATGTTGTGTCTCTGTTTTTGTTTGTTTCTAGGATTTTTTAAATTTCTCCCCTTACTACTTGTATGACCCATTCCTCATTCAGTAGTGTGGTGTTCAGTCTCTATGTATTTATGTTGTTACTCTGGGTCTTCTTGTAGTTCATTTCTAGGATCATTCCATTGTGGTCTGAAAAAGACTCAAGAGATTATGTCACATTTTTAAAATTTTCTAGTGCTCGCTTCATGGCCCAGGATGTGGTCTATTTTGGAGAAGGTTCCATGAGCAGCTGAGAAAAATATGAATTTATCTGTAGTTGGGTGAAATATTTTGTATGTATCTAAATAGGTCCATTCAGTTTATGATGTTCTTTAGGTCTGAAGCAACTTTACTGAACTTTTGTCTAGAAGATCAGTCTAGTGATGTGAGAGGAGTGTTGAAGTCTCCCAGTATTACTGTATTGGGATCTATGTGTGACTTTATATTATGAAGAGTTTGTTTTATGAAAGTGGCTTCACCTATGTTTGGGGCATAAATGCATATCCATTTTATCAAAATATTTAAATGTGTTATGAAGGCATTCAAAATATTTCCTAATATTGTTTTAGTATTTATAGACCCTGTAATGATGAACTTTCTTTTGTGCTAGAATATTTTATATAGAAGTTGATTATAATTATTGATCTTCTGAATGGCTGACTTTTGTTAACTTTTCTCAGATTTCTAAAACTTTGTTTCACTAATTTAATCTGTTATTTATTATTCACATGTTTTGTTTAGTATAGTTTTTTTTTTCTGTTCCTAGTATCTTAGAGTGGAAGCAAAATTCACTAGTTTACTATATTTCTTCTTTTCTAATCCAGGCTTCTATTTATATAAAATTTCTTCAAAGGACTGTTTAGCTTTATCTCACATACTTGATATGTTGTGTTTCATTTTTATTTATTTTCAAACACTTTTTCTTTCAATCTTATTGACTCATGAGTTATTTAAAATGTTTCATTTGACTTCCAAATACTTGAAATTTCCCAGCTATTTCAGGATATTTATGATGTTTCCCTTATTGGTCTCTATTTACTTTCATTATTACCAGAGAACATATTGAGTATGACTGAACTCAACAGCATATTAAAATTTTCAATCACCATGATAAAGTGGAATTTATCCTGAGGAGGATTCAAGAATGGTTTGAAATATACAAATTGATAATCATATTTTGCATTAGCAGAATGAAAGATTGAAGACCAAATGATCATTTTAATAGGTGTATAAAAAGCATTTAACAAACTTTGACATCCTTGTATGATAGAACTCATAACAAATTAGATTTAGAAGGACTATACCTTTACACACTAAAGAACACACATGACAAATACAAAGTTAATATCATATTGAAAGTAAATAGTTTAAAGCTTTTCCGTCAATATCTGTAATAAGACAAAAACGACTACTTGCTCTACTTGTATTCACAAAAGGCAATCAAGCTGGAAGTAAAGAATTTTAATTGCACATATTTTCAGGTAACATTATTATATAGAAAGATAACGCTAAATACTCTATTAAAAACAATTTGAATTAACAATAACTGAATCCAGTAAAGTGGCAGGATACAAAATCAATGTAAAAAATCAGTAGTACTGGGGTAATGAAAGAGGTATACAATTTAAAAATATAGAGCACTGATAAAATAAGCTAAATAAACAAAGAAATATAAGAAAATTCCATGTCCAGCGGTTGGAAGAATTAATATTGCTTAAAGTGTCCATACTGCACAAAGTGATGTACGGATTCAATATAGTTTTTTCACAATACCAATGACATTCTTCATAGAAATAAAGAAAAAAAAATCATATGGAACAACCAAAGACCCCACATACCAAAGCAACCTTGAGCAAAAAGAACAAAGCTGAAGGCAACACACTACCTAAGATTAAAACGTACTACGAATCTGTAATTATTAAAACAGCATGGTATGGCAATAAAAACAGATACATAGACAAATGGAATAAAATAAAGAATCCATAAAAAATTCCATGAATTTTTGGCTGAATGATTTTGACAAAGGTGCCAAGAACATACATTGAAGAAACGGTAATGTTTTCTAGAGATGATGCTGAAAAAACTGGACACACACACACACACACACACACACACTGTATGTATATAAACTTAAATTTAAAACCACAGGGAAACTTTTATGACATTATTCTTGGCAATGGGTTTTTGGATATAACCTCAAAAGGAAAGTCAACAGTTACTCTGGTATCTACTGCCATGAAAAAAAAAAAAAAATGCGAAGCTGATAATTTTGTAAAATAAAGAGATTAATTTATCTCACATATCTGGAGGTTCAAGGCCATGACACCAGCTTCTGTGAGGCTCTGACAGAAGCCTTGTGGTAGATGGTGTTGCAAGAGCAGATCTGGCAGAGATATCACCTGGTGAGACAGAAAGCCAGAGCCTAAGGAAGGCCCTAGTATATATAAGAAACTTTCCTCATAGTCTAACTGGGATCCTACAGCACAACATTAATTCTTTCTGATAGCACATTGCAAATCACCTCCCATGGGGGCTCTTGAAGTTTCCACTATTTCTCATACAGACACACCGGAGACCAAGGTTTCACCAGTGAACCTCTGGGGGATACACTCAACAACAGCCAAACCATGAACAACAACAAAAATAGATGAATGGAATTACATCAAAGTAAAAAGTTTCCGTGCAAAGAAGCAGTCAACATAGTAGAGACAATCTAATGAATTGGGGAGATTATTTGCAAACTGTACTTCTGATAATGGTCACTATACAAAATTTATAAGAAATTCAAATGACTCAATTGTTTGAAAATAAATGCCTTATTAAATAAATGGATAAAAGTCTTCAATAGATATTTCTTAAAGGTAGACATTAAAAAAGCTAACAGGAATATGAAAAAAAATGTTCAGCATTACTAATCATCAGGAAAATGGAAATCAAAACCATGTTAAGGTACCACCTCTCTCCTGTCAGAATGGCTATTCTGAAAAAGACAAAAAAATAAGCGTTTGTCAGGATGTGAAGAAATAGACATCCTTACAGACTGTTGGTGGAATTTAAATTGGTACAGTCATTATGGGAAAATATGAAAGTTATAGAACATATGATACAATAATCTATGCTTGGGTATATACCCAAAGGGAATACAATCAGTATGTCGAAGTGAAATCTGCATGCCGGTATTTATTGAAGTATCATTCATACAGTTATATGGACTCCACCTAAGTGTCTAAAAGCAAATAATATGTATACATACACACACCAGATTCTATTCAGCCATAAGAAAAAGAACAAAATCTTGTTAATTGTAACAAGGATATGAACTTGGAGAACATTAAATAAAATAAGCCAGGTATGGGAAGACAAGTACTGCATGATCTCACTCCTCTGTGGAGTCTAAAAAACTTGACTCCTAGAAGCAGAAAGTAGAATGATGGTTGCCAGAGGTTGGGAGAGGGTAGGAGATGGCAATATGCTGTTGAAATGCTATTTCCCTTAGACCAGCATCTGCACTGTTCCCTGGACACTTAGAAATTTAAGTTCTTAGACCCAGCTACAAACATATGGAAAGAAACTCTGCAGGTAGGGGCAGAACAGTCCGTGTTTTAAGAAATGGTTCAGGTCATTCTGATGCTCTAACTGCAATACTCTTTTCTTATATCATGTTGCCTCATGCGATATGAAAGCTGACAAAGAGAAGGCCTTGAGCCTTTAGTTAACCATATAAAAGCAATATAAAGTTATGACTCCTCAGAGAAGGGCTTGGACGGCTTCTGAACATTTTAAGTAGCTTAGTCTATAAAAATATGAATAAGATTGAATGACACTCTTATCATTTTCTATTTCTTTTCTCTCTTTTTTTTTTTTGGAATTGGGGATTGAATCCAGGGGCATTCTATATCCAAGCTACACCTCCAGCCATATTTTTTATTGTTTATTTTGAAACAGGCTCTCAGTGGCAGAGGGCCTCACTAAGTAATTGAGGCTGGCCATGAAAGTGCGATACTCTTGTCTCAGCCTCCCAAGTACCGGGATTACAAGCCTGGGCCACCACTCCCGGCATCATTTTCTATTACAACCACTAAACTTCCTCCACCCCACAGAAACACACAATTCCCTGGCCTAGAGATTATTTGATTTAGAATATTTCATTTTTTATTAAAAATAAAATCCTCCCATACAGAGTAAAGAAGCTCAGTGAGGGCTGCTGAAGAATCATAGATACCTAATGTTGGACTTTGAATTTTTGACTCTCTGCTAACTGTACTAATGCCTCCTACAGATGAGTAAGTCATGGTATCTGCAACGCGAAAGATAAAAGAGTTGAATAACAGACAATTTCTAATTTTAAGCGTCTCTTCAATTGTAAGATTTGACTGGAGCTCCTCACTTCATTCATTTCTATTGACACTTTAATTTCTTGGCTGTATTTATGATACAAGTGCCTGTTTAAGGAAAATCAGAAAATAAAGAATATAGTTGAGAGCTAGTACTGTTCTTTATATTTCATATATACCTCTCACAATCAAGGAGTTCTTTTTTGATTTAGTCTACATTATACTTCTCTCTGCCCACAAGCAAATGATATGAAAATGAAGGAATTAACACAAAGTTATGTTAAATAATGCAAAGATAGGAAAGTTTTTCATATATGGAAAAGTACATGAGTATTCTTTTCATCTCTCTTCCCTTGTATGCAAAGTGAAGACAAAAATTCCTTCCTCCCTAAGGTATATACAAATTTAATTGATGGTTATATGCATTTCCAAGGTATACCTCTTCCTCTGAGGGATTTTTGTCATTATTTTTGCCTCAGGTTTTAATTAGTGATGTACATTGCCTTATAATTCTTGCTCCCTGACAATAATAATGATAAAAAGTAAACATTTGACCCCTGTCTCTCATTCCATTTTTACCTGGGATTGTCATCATCTTTATCTCTAGGTACTCACCCATGACAAAGTTGGTTTGCTGATTCCATCAACTATATAACAATCCTTCCTCCTCAACTCTTTGATAGATTCAAATAACACAAGTATAAAACCAACATGCGGGAAGATGTGTGTGCGAATTACTGGACAGAATATTGCTGGTCCTAAGTCTCATTGCAGTCACCCCTAATGTTGTATTCATGTTTGTCTTTCTTCTTTTGTTTTTGTCTGATTTTTTAGGAGACCTTGCAAATTCCACATTTATTCTTAAGTTAAGTAGATATATGTTATTTTTAAATAAATCTGTAATTCAATTATTTTATTTGGAGCATATTAGAGGATCACATGAAGATATGTAATAATTGAAAACTAAAGACATTAATATTTTAATAAAAACAATTTGGAATTGTCTAACTTCTCTGGGACTGAGTTTTCTCATCTTTACAATAAGAAAACAGAAATAAACACTTTTATTTGAAACTGTAAATTCTTTTTAACAGTGTTAATTTGTGATTCCATGCTTTTCAAAATAGATTTTATTTCTTATACAGCTTTAGATCAACAGTAAAACTTACTGAAAAGCAAGAGAGATCACATATACTCCTTACCCCCAAATAGGCAGAGAATACTGAAATAACTGCTTCCATTAGAATGGCATATTTGCTATAATCAACACACCTGTGTTGCTACATCATTAACAACTAAAGTTTGTTGTATGTATTAGGATGTGACACTCTTGGTGTACATTCTGCATGTGTTGACAAATATACAATGACATATATCTATCATTATAGTATCATGTAGAGGAATTTCAGTGCCCCAAAACCCGTCTACATTTATCCTAGCCATCCCTCACTCCCTCACAACCTCTAGAAACCACTTCTGCTGTTTCCATGATTATTCCTTTCCAGAACTTTTATTGCTTTTTTCTTTAAATTCACTTTTAAAGGGAAAAAAAATCATCTCTGACCTTCCTTCTAATTTATCTAGTTCAGATATTTGGGCTTGTTAAAAGGAAAAGCTTAGACAAATGTATTAGAGTTTATTTTAGCAAAGAATGATTTAGAATGTGGCAAATCTTTGAACTAGTCGAGGTTCAGAGAGCTCCACCTAGCAGTTTGAGCAGCAAGCTCTTATCAGCTAGACATAGAAGCAAAGTAGGGAAATCAGCTGATTGACTACAGCCAGGCATGTGTCTTATTTGGACATGGGGATGAGGCATTTCCCTTACTTGGGCCTATGATTGAGAGAAACTTTGCTGGTTATGATTGGCTGTTTCTTATACTCTTAAGACTGGTTTCAATGTGTTTACATACTACATTAGGTTGCAGACAGCTACATAGGGAGTCATGGCACAGAGGCAGCCTCAGGCCACATTTCTATTAACAGGCTAAACCTTAGAATAGCAGGTAGTTAGAAGAAAGGATAATTAAGTGTTCTAAATGATGTAGTAATACATCTGCCCCGCATACGTACACAAATTATTGCAGACAAAATCCTGATGTTCCCCTTGTTATTATGAAGGAAGGGATAGAGGCATACACACCCAGATACAAAGATACAAGCCTGTTTATGTGACTGTGAATTTTCAAAAGCATATTTAAAAAATAAACATCATCTTTATCCTGGCTGCATCGTAGTGGCCATGCCTCTCAAATCTCTTGTGTTTTTATCTCCACTTTCTCCTTTCCTTTCCTTTTCTTGATGCTTTAAAAACAATCTTCTGAGAAGCTGCTCAGAAATGCTTCACTGCCACAGAAGGTGATCCACAACCCACACCAAATTTTTCAATAATGCTTTGCCTTTGGTTGCCAAGCTAGAGATTGTCTTGGAGGCCTGCAGGCCCATTCCAGAGGGATCTTCAAATGCAACCATGACCTTGCACTGTTTCACCACAATTCTCTCTGAATTTCTGCCTGGGAACAAACTATCCCAGCATATCAAAGTAACCTCATAAATCAGTGTCATAGTGTGCTCCAGATCCAGGACACTACCTGCTAATTTAAAACTCAGTTGTTTAATACATTATTTCAATTTT
>PVLC010018382.1:0-32322 GCA_004027655.1 Graphiurus murinus | reverse complement strand
CCAGCAATTCAATGACGATGGCCAGGGCTTCCCCTCTTTGGTTAAAAACTCTTCATATATAAACTGGTGAGCATAGATAATCCATTTCATAGGATTGCTGAAATGATTACATTGCTAATATACTTAAGGAATTTGGCACTGTATTTCTCTGGTTGTTAAGAGTTCAAATTGGTAACAGATACTGAGACTAATGTCTATCCTAGACAGATAAATGTATTTCTTGTCTACTCTTAAATATTTGAACAAAAGTAATAACTCAAGGTAAGAAAGGATTATGTCTTTTGGAAACTCTTAGTTTAGTGTGTGTGTGTGTGTGTGTGTGTGTGTGTGTGTGTGTGTGTTTATTAGTGCGGATTGAACCCAGGGGCTCTCTACCACGGAGCTACACCCCCAGTCCTCTTTATTATTATTATTATTATTATTATTATTTTTGTTTGTTTGTTTTTATTTTGAAACAGGACCTCACTAAATTACCAATCACCACACCCTAGTCTCAAACCTCCTATCTCAGCCTCCCAAGTAATGGGATTACAGATGTGAGCAAACATGCTCAGCTACTCTCCATTTTAAAAAACTTTTTTTATGTGGGTATTGTAATTATATATTATAATGAAATCCAGAGTGACAGAAACATGCATGCGCAGAGTGCTCATTGTGTGTCTCCCTCTGGGCTCCTCCCCACTCCCTCCTCCCGTTGATGCTATTTATACTGATGCAGATAACTTCATGTATGAATAAAAAATTATTTTAATTTTGTCCATAATCTGATTTCCCCCTTTCTCCTCCCCAGTCCCTCTCCTAATCTCCCTCTTTCATTCCACTAGTAAATCCTCTTTGTTTCCATTTCTCTCTAGCTTCCACATAAGATTGAAAGTATATGGAAGCCTCCACTTTCTGGGACTGCCTAATCTCACTTATCATAATATTCTCTTGTTCCATTCATTTTCTTGCAAATGACATGATTTTTTTTTTAATGGCTGAGTAAACTTCCGTTGTGTGTATATACCATAATTTTTTAATCCATTCATCTGCTGATGGACACCTAGACTGGTTCCATACTTTGGCTATCATGAACTGAACTGCTATAGCCATGGAAATACATGTATCCTTATAGTAATCTGACTTCATTTCTTTTGGGAAGATCCCCAAGAGTGGTTTGGGTGAGTCATATGGTGGTTCCATTCCCGTCCTTGAGGAACTTCTATGCTGATCTCCATGGAAGGTGTAATAATTTTCAATCTCACCAGCAGTGTATAAGGGTTCCTATTTCCCCACATTCTCACCAACATTTATTATTGTTTGTATTCTCAGTGATTGCCATTCTAACTGGCATTAGATAGAATCTCAGTGCTGTTTTGATTTGCATTTTCCTGATGATTAATTATGTTAAGCATTTTTTCATATATTTTTTGGTCATTTGTATTTCTTCTTTTGGGAAGTGTCTATTCAAATGCATTGCCGGGTTTTTGATTTTTTTTTTAATTTTATAATTAACTTTTAAAATTTCTTTATGTATTCTAGATTTTAATCCTAAAAGAAGTAACTAGTAAAGAATTTCTCCCATTATTTAGGCTCTCTTTTTATGTTCTTAATGATTTCCTTTGTCACACAAAAGCTTTTAAATCTAATGGCATTCCATTTATTCATTCTTGTTCTTATTTCCTGAGCTTAGGGGGATCTTATTGAGGAAGTTTATACCAGTCTCTATGTGTTGGAGAGTTGGTGCTTTGCAAGGTCTCTAGTTTTATTCCCTGATATTTTATCCATTTTGAGTTGACTCTTGTGCAGTGTGAGAATTTGGTGTTTAAGTCCATTTTTCTACTACCAGGCTATCTCTTTTCTAGCATATGTTTCTGGCCCCTTTGTCAAAGATAAAGTGGTTTTAGGGTTTCTTTCTATATTTTCTATTCGGTTCCATTAGTTTATGTTTGTTTTTGTGTCTATACACTGTTGTTTTTATTACTATAGTTTTATAGTATAATTTGAAGTCAGGCATTTTGAGGCCTTCAGAGTAGTTTTTGTTGCTGAGAATTGTTCTGGTTATTCTGGGTCTTTTGTTTTTCTGTATGAATTTTAGGATTGTTTTTTTCCTTGCTCTGTGAAGAATGATGTTGTTATTTTAATAGAAATAGCATTGACTCTTTATATCACTTTTGGTAGTTTGGCCATTTTGATGATATTTATTCTGCCTATCCAAGAACAGGAGAGGTCTTTGCATCTTCTAGGTCTTCTTTTACTTTTTTTCATCAGTATTCTGTAGTTTTCACCGTAGTCTTTTACTTCCTTGGCTAAATTTATACCTAAGAATTTTCTTTTTGAATGGATTCGTTTTCATATTTTGTTTTCAGTGGATTGATCATTGGTATATAAAAAATCTATTTATTTTATCATAAGTTGATTTTGTATCTGATTGCTCGGTTTGCTTATCGGCTCTAGCAGTCTTTTAGTTGATTTTATAGGGTCTTCTAAGTGGAAAATCATGTCATCAGTGAATGGAGATAATTTCACTTCTTTCTTTATTTGTATCCTTTTAGCTTCCTTCTCTTGCCTTACCATTCTGGCAAGAATGTTGAGTACTACTTTGAATATCAAGGGTTACAGTAGGAATCCCTGTCTTGTTCCTGATTTAAATGGGAATTCTTTAAGTTCTCCATTAAGTATGATATTGGCTTTAAGTTTATCATATATTGCATCTATTGAGGGACCACATTAAAAAAAGAAAAATGGAAAGATTCCAAATATGCAACCTAATAATCCATCTCAAGTCCCTACAGAGAGCCCAAGATGGCTTCTGAGTGAAACACCTCTCCTCAGGTACTGTGAGCTCAATTCAAATCTGCCATAAAAGCAGCTTCTTGATGGAAGAGAAAAAGCAACAAAAAAGTGAACAAAGCAATGAAAATTGAACTACAGCTAAAGAGTCCCCAGAAAGCTGACCAGGTAGAGCAAAGGAGCCTGACCGCACAGCAGTGGCGCCATGCCACTGAGTGGCAGTGGGCATTAAGCTGGCCATCCTGCAGGGGGTCTACTAACATGGAGATATCTAGTGACCTCCTGCATACCCAGCGACCAGACATGGAATAAGCGACTCCAGAACTCCACATCCTAACCAGGCAGCGGATCCCAGCACCTTCCACAGTGACCAGAACACGTGATACAACCAGCATAAGCCTGCAGCGTGGCAACCCCAGCTCACCTCTCCCTCCAGAGCCGGAGTAGCAATCAACTGCACTGCAGAGCTTGAATCAAAACTGCTGCAAAAGCAGCTTCTTGATGGAAGGAAAGAAAATCAAAGCAGCAAAAAAGTGAACAAAACAACAAAAGCAGCTGAACAGAACCCAGAACAAAGACACACTGCAAACTGACAGCTGCCATTTTTCCAGCCACCAAGAGGGGAGTCTATTAGCACCAAGACCTCCAACGAGCTCCTGCACACCCAACGACCACAAGTGGAGTAAGTGACTATGGAATTCCACCCCTAATCAGGCGTCATATGCCCGCAGGATCAACAGCAATCAAGAACACCTGGGACAACCATCTTAAGCCTGTGGCAAGAACACCCCAGCCCATCCCTCCCACTGGAGCCAGAGCAGCAGGGATCCGTAAGTTAAATTGCAGCACCCCTGGGGTGTGGAGGCCCTTATACAAAGGGCAGACGCAGTCACCCTCCCTTCTAGCAATTGGATAGGAGCAGAAGTGTGGGAGGGACCCAGTACACACAGGGCATAGAGACCTTCCAGGCACCCTGGAAAATGCCCGGCATGTAGATTGCACTTCTGCCACCAGCAAAGGCAGAGAGAGAGAGAGAGAGAGAGAGAGAGGCAGACAAGCCCTGTGGAGAGCTCAGAGACACAAGCTTGCAGCGGGAGAGACATCAGTGGAACTCCTTGCCTGCACTGACAGAGGGAACAAATAAGAATGCCAGAAACACACTCAAATATCTAATAGAGCGAGCAGATATTTAAAAGCTGAAAATATCCACTCAGATCCAAAAGGGCTGCAGAGGCCAACTCAGCTCTGTACTTACAAGCTAGCAGGGTTTTTGTTTCTTGTTGTTGCCTTATTTTTTGTTTTTTGTTTTGTGTGTGTGTGTGTGTGTGTGTGTGTGTGTGTGTGTGCGTTCTGTGTTATGTGTTTTCACTCTGTTTTTGTTTTGTATTGCTTTGATTTATCTATATTTGTCTGGATGACTGTTTGCTTTGTTATTTTTTGCTCAGTTTGTTGACTCTCTTCCTTATCCCTTTTACAAGCTTCCCTCCCTCTCTCCCATCTATATTCTTCTCTTCAATACTTTTTCTTTTCTCTTTTCTTTTTCCTTTTTTCCCTGTCTCATATCAAGACCATCTCATACTACCACACCTAAAACTCTACATTGACTACCAGAATCCCCCGACATGTCTACCATCTCTAATCTTTACAATATATCACCTGAACACACTCAACCTCTTATTCCACTGGACCATACCCTCCACTTTACCCTATTCTTGCATTCATCACTGTGACTTCTCACCCAACCTTTACCACTGAACACAACCTGTTCCTGTATATACCAGCAGACACTTCTAAACCCTCACTGCAGAGATTGGATGAGGCAGCTAGCAAGAGCAGCAAAGATATAAATTTAAGAACAGGGGAACCATGGGAAGGAAAAATAGCAAAGAAACAATGAGCCACCACAACCCCACAATAACAGATCTCACCAACCCAGAATGGCAGAGATTACCAGAAGAACAATTCATATATTTAATAGTAGAAATGATGAAAAACTTCCAGAAAGAATGTAGAGACAGATGGAAAGAAATAAAGGAACAAATAAACAAAGAATCTGACACCCTCAACAGGAATCAAAGAGAAGCCTTGAAGGAAATGAAGGATGTGAAAGATGGAATAATTGAAGTGAAGGCATCAACACAAACTATAAACAGTAGATTAGACCACATGGAAAATAGAATATCACTCTTAGAAGACGACCATTCCAAAAATGAATGCATAGTACATAATTTAGAAAAAAAATTCGACAGTATGAATTGGACATCCATGAGATCTGGGACAACTTTAAAAGAACTAACCTAAGAATAACAGGCATAAAAAAGGGATTAGAAGTTGAAACTTATGGAATAAACAATCTTTTCAAAGAAGTAATATCAGAGAATTTTCCAAGCATAGAAAGAGAAGTTGACACACAGGTACAGGAAACATATAGAACTCCCTTTAGACAAGACCAAAGAAGAGGTTCACCACGCCACATAATAATCAAGTTGACTAATGTAGAGGCAAAGGAGAGAATTCTAAAGGCAACAAAAGTAAAAGGCCAAGTGACATTTACAGGCAAACCAATTAGAATCACTCCAGACCTCCCAAATCAAGTCATGAAAGCCAGGAGAGGCTGGAGTAACATTCCAAACTCTGAAAGAAAATAACTTGCAGACAAGATTCTCCTACCCAGCAAAACTCTCTCTCAAAATTGAGGGATATAAAAACCTTCCATGACAAACAGAAACTGAAAGAATTTATGTCTACCAAACCAGCACTAGAGAAAATACTCGAAGAGATTAACTATGAAGAAGTAATGAGTAAACATCAGAACCAGAGAAATAGTAATTTCCAGGGAGCAAATGACTAAGCAAAGAAGAATAAACACCACCAAAAACAGAAGTCAAAATTCAAAATGTTAGGAATTAAAAATCATCTCTCAATAATCAAGGCCCTAGAAAACCAGGAACAAATCAACCCCAAGTACAATAAAAGGCAGAAAATAATTAAATAAGAGTAGAAATAAATGAAATAGTGAATAAAAAATACAAAAATCAAACAAGCAGAAAGTTGTTTTTTAGAAAGTAAATAAGATTAGCAAGCCCTTAGCTAACTTAACTAGAATAATGAGACAAATAATCTAAATTAATAAACTAGGAGACAAAAAGGAGTTATCACCACAGATACTGCAAAAATCCATGGGATCATGAGGAGTTACTGTGAAAATTATATCCCAACAAACTGCAAAAAGAAGAAATGGTCAAATTTCTAGACTCATACAACATTCCTAATTTGAACCAAGAGGACATACAGAACCCAAACAGGAAACTATCAAGCAGCAAGATTGAAGAAGCAATAAAACAGCCTCCCAACAAATAAAAGCTTATGTCTCAATGGAATTTGAGCTGGAATTCTACAAGACCTTTAAGGAAGAACTATGCCCCATGCTTCTGAAATTACTTCATAAAATAGAAAAATGGAATACTTCCCAATGAGTTCTATGAAGCCAGCATCACCCTATAACCAAGGCAAATAGAGAGACCACAAAGAAAATTGAAGCTCAATTTCCCTAATGAACACAGAAGCAAAAATTCTTAATACAATGTAGCAACTCAAATTAAAAAAATTCTTCAAGAAAACTGTTCATCATGACAAAGTAGGTTTCATCCCAGGGATGTAAGTTTAATTCAACATACACAATAATTGTAATTCATCACATAAACAGCCCAAAAGACAAAAACTATATGATCCTCTCAGTAGATATAGAAAAAAAATTCAACAAAATTTAACACCCTTTCATGATAAAAACTATGGATAGAAGGTAATCTTTTAAAATAAATAGTGCAGCCTTGAAATCTTCATATATTTCTCTATTTTTTTTTCTTTTCTTTTCTCGTGGTACTGACAATTGAATCCAGGGAAGTTTTACCACTGAGCTATATCCCTATCCCTTTTTATTTTGAGACATGATCTCACTAAATTTTGCCCAGGGTAGCCTCGAACCTGCCATCCTCCTGCCTTAGCATCCCCAAATACTTGGGATTGCAAGTGTGTGCCACCATGCCTGGCTCTTCTTTTGCTCCTGTTCTCTTTTTCTTTGCTAAGAACCAAAAGAAAGTTAACAATTGTAGGCCTGAGTTTTTTTAAATAATGTGCTTTTATTGGTGCATTTTAGTCTCACTTCATAATATAAATCATGTTGGTAGTGATATACATGCACACATTACTTGGTGCCCCCCTTGACTCCACATTTTCCCCCTTCCCATTACAGAGTACTGAGGTAGACGTTGGTGTGTTCACTTATGTATATATAGAGACAAAGGTAGTATTTCCATTAATGAACCTCAGTCTTCCCCTTCTCCTTCCCTTAGACCACCTCCCTGGCTCCACTGAGGTTTCTCCTTCATTGTCTGGAGCCCCTCTGGTATCCCAGTTACTCTCTAACTTGCACATATTAGCTAAAACATATGACCCTTCACTTTCTATGACTGTCTAATCTCACTTAATGGAATGTTCTCCAGGTCCTTCCATTTTCTTGCAAATGATGTAATTTTTTTCTTCTTTATTGCCGAGTAGAATTCCATTGTAATTTTGTAATCCATTCATTTATTGATGGACACCTAGGTTGGTTCCATAACTTGTCTCTTGTGAATTGTGCTGCTACGAACATGGGTATGTATATATTTCTGTAGTTTTCTGATTTCAGCTCCTTTGGAAAGATACCCAAGAGTGGTATGAAAAAAATGTTCAACATCATTATCAATCAATCAAAGCTACACTGAGATTCCATCTAACCCCACACAGAATGGCAATGATCAAGAAGTCAAATAATAAATGTTCACCAGGATGTGGGGAAATAGGAACCCCTCTATGCTGTTGATGGAATTGCAAATCAGTTCAGCTGCTATGGAGATCAGTGTGGAGGTTCCTCAGAAAGTAGGCATGCTTTTGATGCAGGTCTTACTTAGAAGTCATGGCATCTCTGTTCTATATCTTGACTTTTGTTTCCTGGTGAATATATACTCCTTCACTCATCTCACCTTCTGTTCTCGGTGACCTCATCCTCTCTCTTCTCATCACTCAACAAATCCTAGTCTCAGAGCTCCTCTCTGTGCCGCTTGGAAGGAAAAGTTAAAAAAAAAAAAAACCCTGCAGCTGGGCGTGGTGACGCACGCTTGTAATCCCAGCATTTGGGAGGCTGAGACCAGAGGATACGGATTCACGGCCAGCCTCAGCTACCTAGTGAGGCACTCCGAAACTTCATGAGACCGTGTTTCAAAATAAAGAATTAAAAATAGGGCTGGGGGTATAGCTCAGAGGTAGAATGTCCCTGAGTTCAACCCCCAGTACCAAAAAAAAAAAAAAAAAAAAACCTGCAAATTCTAGACCTCTCAAAGATAGGGCACCCACAATGGGATTAAAAGGTTAAGACCTAAGAAGGCAATTGTAAACCAACAAAGAGATAGAATTCAACAAATTCCTATGTGTCCATTAGAAACTGTATTTTGAACTTTTGATCTCTTTTGGGATACTGTTATGCAGTGTAATCTTCTCTCAAGATGCTTGGCAGTAGCAAGAAACCACAGCTTCCAGTCAGCCTCGCAGTCCTAAGGATAAGTAACTAGTACTCTGTGGAGTACTGAGTTGTGAAGCTATGGTTTTCTGTCAGTTAGATGTGCATATTAAATGCATTTTCACTTACAATATTTTTTAGCTTATGATGGGTTTATCACATGTAAGCGTAAGTCAAGGAACACCTGTATGCAGCTGCAAGCAAGTAAACATCAAGACTTTCTACTGGATCCTAACAATGATATCTATGAATAAAGTTGAACTTGCCCAAGAGAATATGATAATTGACTCAAAACTACAATTTATGAAAAGTATTAATAGCCATAGAAGATACCAAATAACTTATGTTTGCCATATTTTTTCTCTCCAATCCATAGTAGCTTCTCATGAATCCTGAGTCCTAGGTTTGAATATTATTTCTATTACGTATTAACTGCTACATATAAGCAAGTCACACAAATATCTCATTCTAAATTTTCTTACCTATGAAATGTTTGTGTCTAACATTTATAATGAAAAACTTTAGCAAATGTGTATAAAAACATTTTTCTAGTGCTAGCCAATTATTAATTATTGGGACACTGCTTTTCTGATTTGACTCAGATGGAACTTTGTATCCAGATCTTACATTTTCTGCTTCCTTAAATTTCAACTCTTAGTCTCCCTACGTGTGTGTGTGTGGGGGGGGGGTGTACTGGAGATTGAACCCAGAGGCATTCTACCACTGAGCTACCCTTCCCCCTAATTGCCATTTTTAATTTTTTTTTTTTTGAGACAGAGACTTGCTAAGTTGCTAAGGCTGGATTTGAACTCGTGATACTCCTGTCTCAGCATCCCATATACTAGGATTACTGGCATGTGCCACCAAACCAGGTATTAGTCTCCCTACTTCTGATGAAATATTTAGAAAACTCTATGTAAATACAGTGTGAAACATAATTCCAGACTTCAAAAATCAAACCAAATATGAATAACAATTGGATGTAATCTCTTATTTGAAAATACATTGTTGTGAAAAGTTTAGCCTGCTCTTTGTTTTTTATTTATGTTATAATTTTGTGTGTGTGTGTGGTACTGGGAATTTAACCCAGAAGCATTCTACCTCTGAGCTACACCCCTAACCTTATTTTTTATTCTTTATTTTGAAACAGGGTCTCACTAAGTTGCAGAAGGCCTCATTAAATATCTGAGGCTGGCCACAAACCCGTAGCCTCTGGTCTCAGTCTCCCAAGTACTGGGCTTACAAGCGTGCACCACTATGCCTGGCTGTAATAATATTTTGAGTCACTCAAAAGTCAAGTTTTTTTAAAAAAAATTAATCTTGCACAGGACACTTTAAAGAAACTCTTGTGACCTACTGTAGAATGACAGTTACTTAAAATCCAAGTACATCTTCCCCAGATGGAGGTTTACAAAAGCAAAGACTCTGTGTTTCAGTTTCTATGTACTGGCAAGCCCTTTGTCAAAGTTCTTTTCCCCCATAGGGTTACATGGCAGAAATACTAATTACTTCAGTGTAGGCCTACGGAAGAGTAGGGTGATTCATGAATTACCCTCAGTGTATAGTGCTTAATCAAAGGAATGGCTTTCCTTGACTTCTCATTAGATTTACCTTTTACAGGCTGCTAAATTTTATACTTTACCCAAAGGAGGCAATTTTTGACTGCAAATGCCTTTGATCAAGGCATGACTCTGAAAAATCAAGTTTCAGCTGGGATCACATTTAATGGAATTCCCTATTCCTTTGCCTGTCACAAATAATAATGACTCATTTGTATTTAAATCTATCTTTATTCTGTTCAGATATGGTGTAAGAGTATGAGGCCCGACACATACTGTCAAGGATCTTAAAATTGCTGCTCCCTATTCAACAGAAGAAGGAATTGGTGCTGGGAATGCTAAGACGACAGACCTTTGCTCAAGGCCACGGTGGTGCGCATCCTTACGAAGCCACATGGCAGCACCTCACTATTTCCATCTTAGCATTCCCTGTGGCCTTTCTCCTTTCTATCCAATCCTTTCCTTTTCAGTTGGTGTCCAGTGTCTGCAGCTCTCTGGCTGTGCAAGTGTTCTCACAGGGAGCCCCACACTCAGACTCTTTCCTCCCTTGATCTGTTTGAAGAGGAATTTGTGTTGTGTCTCTTTGATACACTGTTCCATTACATAGAACTGATGACTTATGACTGATGTTGGGTTGAAATACCATTACTCAGAAAGCATGGTACAGTGTTTTAACCTTAAGAACTGGTGGCCCATATGCATCCCCAACTGATGTAAAATATTAATCCTCAGACAATCCTTCAGATAACCCTCAAGTACTACCCTATATTTTTTGATTTCTTCCAATGCCACGTACAGCTGTTGGAATTTGTTCTAAGACACAAAGAAAAAAAGAATTTTACATCTACCCCATTTTTAACATTCATAAAAAGCATGACCTTACTCATGAATATTTTTTCCTCTTTCTTTATCATTGAGGCATACAAACTAGAAAAAGCAATTAAAGCACTGAATTAATTAAAATGGATTCCAGTGAGTTTGTAAGCAGTGAGAAAAGGTATTCAAGGGACATTTTCCTCTGGAACTTACTTTTCTTTTTTTTAAATTTTTAAAAATTGGTGTATTGTAATCATACATCTTGATGAAGTGCAGGGTGATAGAGCATACATGCACACAGCACTTGCCGAGCCCTCCTCCAGTTCCCGTCCCATGCTCAATACAGTGATTGATTTGGTAAATTTGTGTATGTGCATCATGTCCACTGAGGTGAAAGAGGAACCGAACAGAGGGAAATGGGGGAGGAGGAAGAACTGAAGCTTACTTTTCAATTCTGTCTCAGAATAAGCTTATGAGGGAAACAGTTCAATGCAAGGAGGAGAGAGATTAAGCATTCTTTAAGTGAAAATGAAGAGAGAAAGGCAACTGCTCACAAATAATGAGGAAGACAGAGGAAGTGGTGCCTATCCAGAAAGCTTTGACCCATTATGAAGTTCAAGTTAATACAAAATATGGCAGATAAATAAGGGGCAGTAGAGGCAACACAGTTATTTTAACACATTATTATATTGCTCAGTGGCTACTTACAATGTAAATTGAACACAAGGATAGGAAATGCAGATAGAATATATGAAAGAAAGGTGACTTTATTTATACATGAGGAATCCTAGAGTGATACAATTCCAGCCTTGGATTTTTATCTCTATAGGAAGATGGAGCAGACATACTTTGCCCTGATCCTTCCACTAAGTATAACTAAAAACCATGAGTATTTGTATATATGCACTTGGGAAGAGTCTGAAATATAGAAAGAGGTTGACTAGTGACTGTGGGACCTGAGATATGACATGGTTGCTGTGTTCCTTGGCTACTGTTTTTAATTATATATCCCCAACTTATAACGAAAGAAGTCAACAACCTGGAAACATAAACTGGTGAAGACAAAAAGTGCCCCCTAAAAAATTTCCTTTCTAGCCAAATAAATGGGAGAAGGGGCAGCCTAGCAAAACAGAAAAAAATAAAATAAAACAAAAACTGGATTCCTATAAGTAAATATGATAGAAAAAAAACTGAAGTTCCACCTCCAGCCACACTGGCAAAGTCTGAATAGAGAGAACAGACTTTCATCTTCACAGGGCTGTAAAGAGGTGTCCAGCACCCACAAAGAGGCAGGATAGAGAAAGAGATGGTGCCAAGATCTCCATCCCTGTTGGCCTATAATGAGGCATCCTGTCCCTGATGTTAGTAGGAACCACATGGGGAGCCTAGACATCCATTCTCATCTGGAAGTAAAGAGGTACCTGTCACTTCCTGGTTGGATGGTATCAGAGTAGCCCCCATTGAAGACTAAGGACTTTAACCACTGCTCAGAAGTAACAAAGACATCACACTGGTTTGGAGCAGCCATGATAAAAATACTTCAATAAACACTTATGAATATGGTTGAAACAATTGAAAAATAGAAAAAAGTGATAATCTCCGTAAAGAATCAGAAGAACTCAAGGAGAACCAAATAGAAAGAAGAAAATTGGAAATAAAAATTTCAGTAGATAGTCTGAGCCATGGATTGGAGGGAACAGAAGAAAAGATCAGTATACTGAAAGACAAAAAAATGTCCAGCCTATACAACAAAGAGAAAATAGACTGAAAAAGTAAAGTCTTGATATTTATGGGACATAAAATATGATCTAACACTTGTAAAATAAAATCACAATATGACATCATTGTCCACCAAGTAAAAGGGCTAAAATAAATAATAGTAATATCATCAAATGCTGGAGAGGATGCAGAGAAACCAAGGTATTTATATAATGCTAGTAGAAATGTGGAATTGGACAGCCATTTTGAAAAGCAGTTTGGAAGTTTCTTGGAAGCTAAACCTTCAACTATGATACCACTCAACAATTTCAGCACTGGAGATTTTTTCAGAGATAGAAAGACATGTTCAAACAAATATTTGTTCATTAATGTTCACATTACATAGCTTATTAACAAATAACCTCAAACTGGAAGAAAACCTAAAGGCCTTATGTTGATGAACTAAACTGTGGTTAATCCACGTGTGGACTTATATTCAGTAACAGAAAGGATCAAATTATTGATACATGCAACCTGAATGAATTCTCTGGAAATTATGTTGAGTGAAACAGGGCAGTTTCAAAGGTTTACATACTGTATCATTCTATTTACATTAAGGTTACAAAACACCAAAATCATAACAATGAAAAACAGATTAGTGGTTGCCAGGAATTAAGAATGGAAGGGAGCCAGGCGAAGTGGTACACGTTTGTAATCCCAGTACTTGGGAGGCTGAGACCAGAGGATCTGGGTTCTCGGTCAGCCTCAGCTATTTAGTGTGGCCCTCTGCAACTTAGCGAGACCCCATTTCAAAAATAAAGAATAAAAAATAGGAAAATAGGGTCTGGGAGTGTAGCTTGGAGGTAGAATGCCCCTGGGTTTCATCCCCAGGACCACAAAAAAAAAAAAAAAAAAAAAAAAGGAAGGGGAATGTGTGCAACTGTAATAGGGCCACAAGAAGGATCCCCAAGGTGATGGAAATGTTCTTGATCTTGATTCTATTGATGTCAATATCCTGGCTGTGATACTAGCCTGTGCTTTTGCAGAATATTATCATTAGGGTAAACTTGGTGAAAAACACAAAGGATCTCTCTCTATTTTACTTCTTAAAGCTCCATATGGAAATACCATTATCTTAAATTTCTTTGAAAGTTTCCAAATGCCTAGAAGGAAAAAATCACTGTATTGGATATTCTCTCTTTTGAAGAAATTCAAATAGTATGAATAAGTGATTTTACGTTCATGGTATATTTTCCTTTGAGAACTTGTACATGAAAACTTAATGGTCTGACAAGGCAGTTAATGACTTAATACTCCTAAAAACACTGAAGTCTTCCACGTTTTTGCTTATTCATTTCTGTGGGTTACCCAATTTAAAATTGTTAATAATTGTATTATATATGTGAGGGAACCGACATATTATGTTTAAGCTTGACCATGGTCTAAAGATCCATGGCGATCTCTGAGATCATTTCAGGGGCCCCAGAGGTCAAAAATAATCATAAATATTACTTTCCTTTCTAACTGAACTGACTATTTATGTTGATGTTAGGAGTAACTGCTGACATTTTAGCACGGATCAAGGTAGTGTCAGTGAAATGTGCGAGCAGTCATTATATCCTTCACTACCATCCACTCATACTAATGAATGTGCCAGTTACACTTAAGAATTCCCTGGGTGGAGCAGTAAAGACTATTGATTTCATTAAATGTCAGCTCCTGGGTAGATGATTTAAAAATTGCATTTGATGAAATGTGAAGTATGCATAAAACACTTCTGATATGCATCAAAGTATGATGGCTTTCTCTAACAAAAGCATTCTTCTGTGATTTTTTAAGGTTCAAGTTAAAGGAGCTGCTGTGTGTGTGTGTGTGTGTGTGTGTGTGTGTGTATGTGTGTAATACAATCTTACTTGAAAGAACAATTAACACTCAAACTATACTTATTACAGATTATCCCTTATTTGAAATGCTTGGAACCAAAAGTGTTTCAGATTTTTGATTTTTTGATTATTGAAAATTTACACATACATAAGGAGATATCTTGGGGGTGAGATTCAATTCTGAGATAAAATTCATTTATGTGTCCTTATGGATCTCATACACAGAGCCTGGGAATAATTTTATTTTTAGTGCCGTTGTGTCTTGCCTGTCACCTGTCACACATGTCATGTGTAGAACTTTTCACTTGGGGTGTCACGTAGGTGCACAAAAAGTTTTTGTTTTTGTAGCATTTCTGATTTGTATCTTTGGATTAGGAAGTTGCAACCTGTAACAGTTGGGTACTTGGCAGACATTTTAGTGAAAATAAATAAGATAAAGTCTTCCATTTCAAGACGAACAACTGAATATATTTTTATCCAATAACAATACTTGTGACTTCAAGTAGAAATTAGCATTTTGAAGCATTTGAGTTTTCCACCAAGAACTTAAAAACTTTCTAATACTAAAAGTTTTTCTGATAGTATTGGTTATATTAAATGTGATTTTTAATATCATATAATGAAATGTGTCACTACTGATAAACACACATAACTCAAGGAAATAATATTTTCCAAATGGTCAATGAGTGTTAAGACAAAACTAGGCATCACTGAAAGAACTGTGTAAAATGCAGGCGAGCCCAGTCGATTTTAGTGTAACTGAGTATCAAAAGTGAATTAATTTCACATTGCAATGAATCTTCAGGAAACTATGACCTGTCTAGTTCCAGTGCAATATCAAAGAAGAATAGCAGCAATAATCTGAAAAGACTATTAAAGTAATCTTTTATTTTCAAACTACATATCTATGGGAAACTGAATTTTCTTTATCTACTTTAAACAAAACTGTGTATTATTATAGATTGGATGCAGAAACCAGGCTAAGAATCTAGCCCCCTTCCATTAAATTAGACATCAAGAAAATGTAAAAATAAAAAAAATGTAAATCAATGTCATTATTATCACCAAGTTTTTGAAAATATGTTTTTTTTTACTAAAAATACATATTTTCTGATAAAAAAATGGGTGTGTCCTGGTTATTTAGAAATAGCATGAAGTTATTTATATCGATGTAATGATTATCTATGGGGGGGTGGGGAGGAGGGTGTGAACCAGAGGGAATCACAACAAATGTTTTGTGCACGTATGTGTCATTCTGAACCTCACTATCATGTATAATTACAATGCACCAATAAAATTTATAAAAAATGTCTTTTTTTTATTGGTGCATTGTAATCATACACCTTAATGAGGTACCAACTGGTAGAGGCATACATGCACACATCACTCATTTAACCTTCCCCAATTCCCATTCCATTCCCCCCCCCCCCCCCCGCCCTCTTCCTCATGTTCGGCTTAGTGGTTGGCTTTGATATGCTTGTGATTGTAGGTCATGTGTATAACTGCCACAGTGGTATATGCCTGTATTCCCAGTAATTAAGAATCTGAGACAAGAGGATTATAGATTGGAGGCCAGCCTCAGCAATTTAGTAAGACTCATAGTAATTAATTTAGAGAGACACTGTTTCGAAATACAAAAAGGCTCCCTTGGAGGTCTCTGGTAGAATGCCCCTGAGTTCACTCCCTAGTACCAAGATAAAGAAAGAAATAAATGTTATAAAAATTTCTTAGTTTTAGTTTTAATATTGAATAAATACAAGCATAACTCACACAACATAAAGTAACCTTTATTATCTTCTAAAATTTTTAAGACTGAAAAGGGAATAAAAGTTTGAAGACCACTGAGTGAACTCATTGCTTTAGCAAGACCCCATATGAAAATTTTAAAAAAATGACTAGGGACCTAGCTAAGTATTAGAGCACCCCTAGATTTGGTCCCCAGTACCACAAAACAAACAAACAAACATTGGAACACAGATGTCCATATACTTGTGCTAATGTCTTTCCTACAAAACATGCTAATTTTTCAAATAGTTAAACTACTAGGACAATATTTATATTCAACTCACACTTGGAGCAGAAATGAATATATAAGTTTTCAAAGCTTCACAAAAGTGGAACATTGGTTATTTTTTTTTTTTTTCCTGATGTACTTAAATGTTGTATAGACAGCAATTTGCTTACCTTGCTTTTAAGGTGTGTGTGTGTGTTACTAGGAATTGAGCCCAGAGGTATTCTACATCTGATCTACACACCCTCAGCCGTATTTTATTTTTGTCTTTCTATGCCTGGTTTATTTCATTTTTTAAAATTTATTTATTTATTTTTAATTGGTGCATTATAATCATACATCGTTGTTAGGTACAAGCTGATAAAAGTAAAGGCCTACATGCACACATTTCTCATTTAACCCTTCCCCAGTTCCCATAATATACTCTAGGTTCACACTTATGATCACAAATAACAGATTTCATTACTTGTTCCAGCATAATAGCATTCCATTATATCTCTCTACCATATTTTGTTTGTTCATTCCTCAGTTGATGGACACCTGGGTTGCTCCCATTTCTTGACTATTATGAATACTGCAGCAGTAAACATGGGAGTTGCAGATGTCTCTTTGACCGACTGATTTCATTTTACGTGTCAGCCATATTTTAATTTAAATTTTTTGAATCAAGGTCTCACTAAGTTGCTGGGAGCCATGCTGAGTTTCTGAGGCTGGCCTCAAACCTGCTATCCTCCTGTCTCAGACTCAAATGTACTGGGATTACAGGTATGCACCACCATGCCTCACTTCTCTTCAGCTTTTTATACATGGAAACATTAAAATGTACATAAAAGTAAAGAGTAATAGAATGACCATCATGGAATTACCCAGCTACAGCAATTATCAATATTTTGCCATTTAGGTGTTCAATTCCTACCTCTTTATTTTCTTTTTATTGGCATTTTTAAAAGCAAATTCCAGATAGCCATATTTTTTTTTCACTCACAAATGCTTCGATGTTCCTTACAGATAAAGATTTTTAATAATATAATCATGTTTTTAATTAAGTAAGGTTAATAATTCTTTAAATTTATCTGACGGCCAATCTAAGATCATGAAAATCACTGGCTTCAAAAATTTTCGGTGGTTTGTTTGCCAATCTGAGGTTATACACATGCCCATGCACTGTGTGCAGATTACAGGTCCCTAAATCCAGTGCAGTTCCATTCTGCTCTTTAAAATGCCAACTCTATGGAAGAACATAGTCATTTGTCATATAAAATTTTCTCACAATGCGTTTTGCAAATGTTGACCTCATGGTGTTGTCTCCTACTTGTTTCATGAAAACTTAATAAATACAGATGCCTTGATTAGATTCAGGTTCAATGTTATTATATTTTGAGGAGGCAAGCAGGACTAATACTTCATGGATATTTTGGTAATATTATTACCACGTTATTTTTTGGTGTATTATTTTTTGGCATATTATTTGTGGTAATTAGAAGGTATCCTTGTGTTCTGATTTTATAAGCCTAATAAGTATATTTAAATTTCCAAGTAATTTTCTCTTGACAGGTTTCGCAGCTATTGGTAACCATTGCCTAGATATGGAATTTATTAAAATTGTATCATTTCTTGTGCTCTTGTTTTCTGTGATTCTTCTATAAAGGAGAACATTCTTAGTCAGTTAGCTCATACTTTTAATCTCCAGTACTTAAGTGGGGAAACTGAGACAGGAGGATTACAGGTTTGAGGCAAGCCTCAACAAATTAGTGAGGTCCTCAGTGACTTAGTGAGACTCTATTTCAAATAAAAAATAAAAATAAGGGCTGGAGGTGAAGCTCTGAAGTAGAATGACCTGAGTTCAATCCCCAGCACTACACACACAAAAGAAGAGCATTCTTTAATTACCTACTAGTTATAATTCACACAGAAAAGGCAAAGTAAATACATGTATTTATCAATTCTTAGAATAATTAGTTGATATTCTAACAACTTCCAAGAGTGACAAGTAGATGAGATTTGAAAAAATATCATTGTGGTGTTTATATATTTTATGTGTTTTAATCTGTTATTCTCCATACTCAAATGATGTTGTCTTTGACCATTGGTAGCCCTTTCCCATTAGCGCCTATTAGTTTGACGCATCTGTGATTTGCCATTTTATATTAGAATACGGTCTGGAGATGGCTCCACAGTGTCTTTCATGATTCTTTCGCTTTCTGACATCTCAAGATGTTCCTAGGTAGCATTACACATTTCCTTCCCAGGTCCCAAATCAGCTATTTCTCCAAGGAGATGGTACATTTTTGGAAGACATTAGGATACCTTGTGTCTGTAATCTTGGTACCAGGGTTTCTTGTGTTAGAGTCCAATCTGCAGTGCGTGGGGCACAAGGTGAACCCAGGTGCGGCTGAAGTGAAGGGTCTTATTGTTAAGCTAATAGTATCACTCTAGATCAACTCCAGGCTCACACACCTAACAGCTCTTTGTGGCAGTTTCTCTCGAGTTAGCATGTTTCCCTGCCAAAAAGAAGACTTCCTTCTCACAAGGAAGGGGAGAGAAATATAATTTTAGGGGAAAAATAATTATCAAAAAGTAGCTACCTAGCCGGGCGTGGTTGCTCACACTTGTAATCCCAGCATTCGGGAGGCTGAGACCGGAGGATCCGGGTTCGCGGCCAGCCTCAGCTACCTAGTGAGGCACTCTGCAACTTAGTGAGACCCTGTTTCAAAATAAAGATTACAAAATAGGGCTGGGGGTGTAGTTCAGAGGTAGAATGCCCCTGAGTTCAACCCCCAGTACTGCAAAAAAAAAAAAAAAAAAAGTAGCTACCTATATTAAAGGTGCAGAAAACAAATCAGCGGTTTCCAGGAGCTGAATTAGAGAGAGGGGGTAGAATTTTCGGGCTATGGATCTATTTATCTTGACTTAGATTTTAATTACACAACTGCATGCATTTCTCAAAATTTTAGAATTCTGTGCATGCATGCATGCACACACTTATACACACACACACACACACACACACACACATACCCAAACAAACAAGATGACAGGCTAGATTGTCCTGCTGTTCAGTTGGCAAGATCACTATTCCATGCTATTATCTAAGATGGTTCTGTATGAATACCACACATATCCCCCGTTAACTGATGCATCCTGCAAAATTAGACTATATAGTAATCAATGCTCTCTTGAGCCGGGACTGAGATTTCTCAGTAGGGAAATTACGATTGTTCTATCTGCCCAACCTCCTTTAGAAGTCAGTATCTTTGACCAACTTAGTTTTCACAGTATATTTCACAGTATTTCACTTGAATATTATACGTAATATTCTTATTAACACACACATATTATCAGGGATGAACCCATGGACATTCTACCTCCAAGATACACCACTATCCCTATTTATTTATTTATTTAGTTAGTTAGTTAGTTATATTTTGTCCCAGGGTTTCTCTAAGTTGCTGAGGCTGACTTTGAATCTACAATTAGCCTGCCAAGTACTGGGGTAATAAGCATGTACCAAAGCACCCTTCTTCTCCTGGTATCTTTCCTTTTGGTTTTGTTTTTTCACTCAGTGTTACATAGCCCTGGCTTACTCAAACTGGACAAATCTAAGAAACTAAATCAAAGAAAGCCCTGAATTCAACATCTTGAATAAGACAGAAGTTTTTTTTTTTTTTTTTTTCCTCTTTCTCATCTAACATTCCAAATTTCCAGAGTAGAAAGCGTGTCTCTCTGATTTTCCTAATGTGTGGTTTACATGTCTAGAGCCAAACACAGGAGAAAATCCAGGTTCTGTAATATCTAATCAGTGGACTTGGAGAAATAAACTAGGGGACCCATGTATTTTCCTTTTCAGTCTCAGCGTGGAATTGGCCCACACCACACCTGCTCAGTACTGTTGGCTAGCGCTTAGGCACTGGCATAGGCATCAAGAGAGGCTGAGAAGATAGTTTTGGTTGATCACCCATATGCCCAGCTAGTAGTTACGAGCTCTATTATTAAACAAGCAGAAAGATTTCCTCCTAGGAAATTTTAATTCTAATCCATCTTGAGTTTATTTTTTTGCTATGGTGTTAAATAAGGGTCTAGTTTCACCCTTCTGCATATGGATAATCTGTTTTCCTAACACTGTTTATTGAATAAAATATCCCGATCGCATGTTCCTGACACCTTTGTCCAAGATGAATTAGCCATAAGTGCATCAATTTATTTCTGGACTTTGTATTCTATTCCATTGTTTCATATGCCTGTTTTTATTGTAGTATCACTCTGGTTTGATTACTATAGCTTTATTGTTTATTTTGAGTCACGTAGTGTAACTCCTTTGAAGGAACAAAGTTAACTGTGTTCTTTTTGCTTAAGATTACTTATTAATGAAGCCACATTTTGATATTTACATTATCTTGATGGGCATAGTGGCACATGCCTGTAATCCCAGTAGTTGGAAGGCTGAGAGGTTCAAGACTAGCCTTGGGAACTTAGTGAGACCCTCAGCAACCTAGAGAGACCCTGTTTCAAAAGAGAAAAAAAAAATTGAAAAAAGGGTTGGGAGTATAACTTGGAGGTAGAATGTCTCTGGGTTCAATCCCTAGTACCAAAACAAACTAACAAACAACACCCATTGTCTTACCCAGGCATGGATCATGCTCCATAATTTTGCCACCTTCCCCATCAAAATATTTATTCCTAGCTGGGCATGGTGGCACATGCTTGTAATCCCAGTACTTGGGAGGCTGAGACAGGAGGATTGCGAGTTTGCAGCCAGCTTCAGCTACTTAGTGAGGCCCTCTGCAACTTAGTGAGACTCTGTTTCAAAATAAAGACTAAAAAAATTGGGTTGGGGGTATATCTCAGAGGTAGAAGGCCCCTGGGTTCCATCCTCAGTAACACACACACAGTATATTTTTATATTTTTATTTATATAAAATATATTTATATAAAATATACTTATTTATATATATGAATATATATATTCATTCTTTTGTGTCTTATTCCAGTGGTCCTTACTATTCTGAAATAGAAGGTTTTTCTTAAATGATCGAATATAAGTCACAAACTCCTCCCATCAAAGTAGTAGTAATCCTGATATAGGAGTCAGAAACTATACTGTAGTAAGGAGCCAATATGCATGCATGTGAAGCAGTTTTTAGTTTTCTACTCTGTGAGATCTATGTACATTATAGAATTGCAGTGCATCAGAGTGCAATACATTTATCCAGTTAATGAACAATATCTGCTCTGCCCTTGTGTTTGCAAAACTTTTGCAAAAATTCACCTAACTATTGACCAAAATGACTAACAACCTACACCTTCTTTTTTTTTATTTTCATTTCCAACTCTGATATTACCTTCTCAGGGATTCACATAATGGGCATTTAAATGATTTGTTGAATGAATTAATAACATCCCCCACCTTCCTACCAATAGGTAGCAAAGCTCTCTTCAATAAAGTACTTTCTGCTTCTGTGTGAACTGGCTTATGTATTATTCTTTCTAAGCAACAAAATACCGAAACCCAATCACCGAACAGGATTTTTATTTTTTTTAACTTAATCTGAGAAGACCACTCAAGAATAGCGCTTATTTAGTGATTGCAGGACCCTGGAATATGCTGATAGACAAATATCGTGCGACTCTGTGCCACAACTGGGATTTATCAGCTTAGTAGCTGTATTCAGTCGTTTCTCGGGAAGATGGATTGCTGGTGCCACAAGGGTGGTTTCCATTAGGCTGATGAAATTTTTCAGAGACATTCCGTCCCCATTGAATGAGGATGAATAGTTTGCCCATCATAGGAACTTTGGGCAGGCCCCAGGCTGCTGCAACAACAGACCTAACCTTAAAAGGGGGACGGGGGGAGCAAAGATACAGAGAGAATATGAAATTAAAATTTTGACAAATAAAATATTGCAGAGATTCTGCAGGGTATGTAGAGATCAGTACATTTGTTCTTAGATGCAGTATTCAAGCAATTGGCAATTCAGAAGCCTGGGGTTGCCAACGCCGCGATAAGTGGCTTCCCACTGGCCATCTGGAGGAGAGCGAAGCAGGATGAGCAGTGAATCTTGCTCAGTTGATATACATCCTGATGAAGGAACTATATACAGCCTCGCTGAAAATGATTAACCTGAGGAGGTAAAGCAGCACAGAAACCACATCTAAACCAGAAGGCACTTTTCAAAGTTCCTCTGTTCTATAAGTCAAAAGTCCTTAAAAAGCAAGATTAAAAAAAAAAGCCGCAATCATACTCTCGGTTTCAATAACATCGGCCAATGACTCTTTCAGCAATCTCTAGTATATCAAGGATAATCTTTTAAAACTGTGTTTTAAAGTTTATTCGCTTTTGCAGAGAACTCAGTTCATTACCTCGCCAGGAGTGGTGATGTGAGCCTGTGATCTCAGTACTTGGGGGACTGAGACAGGAGGATCACAGGTTTGAGTCGAGCCACAGAAGTTTAGTGAGACCCTCAGCAATGAGTGAGATCCTGTTTCAAAATAAAAATGAAAAGGGCTGGGGATGTAGATCTGAAATAGACACCTTGAGTTCAATCCCTAGTACCCCCAGAAAACAAACAAACAAACAATGAAAAGACAGTAATGTTAGCTAGTAAAAGGTGGTAGAATGGTGTGCTCTAGTTTTACATTTCAGTTACCTATTTGAAGGACAAATCTTGCTGATAGGTCTTCTTTACATAAATCACTAAATAAATAACAAATGTGCATCAGGATCAGTGGCCGACTTGGAAAGAAATAATGTGATTGGCCACTCTGCCTCTCTGGTTCAGTTCTCACCAACACAGCACAGGTGTAGTTTTGTTGCTTTCTTATCTCCTGGTAATAAATGTGCATGAATTTAACACACACACAATAAAAAGAAGCAATTTGCCAACAAAGACGAGAGTACAGCCCCTCTCCCCCCCAAAAAATGATGATTCTGGAAGTGAAATTTAAGACCAACAGAGTTATAGAAGAAATACTGAATAAAATGGAATAAAATGTGGATATTTCTGCCATCAAGAGAATTCATCATTCATCTATGCAACCAGAAGAATGTAGGGAAGACAAAGTTATCAACATAAAAGATAACGATGGTTGTAGGAGAAAGGATGATATGCCAGCACACACCTGTAATCCCATCTGCTTGGGAGGCTGAGGTAGGAGGATGGGAATTTTGAGGCCAGACCTGAGCAACATTGTAAGATCCTGTTTCAAAATAAGAAATAAAAAGGACTGGAGATATATCTTAGTGGTAAAGTGCCCCTGGGTTTGATACCCTAGTATTATGTAGTGCTCTTCTTGGTGCATATCATCGGGTTACTTATGATGTAATACACACACACACACACACACACACACACACACACACACACACACTCTCATGGGTCCTGGAAAAAACTTAACATTAATTGCAGAAATAGAAATATTTAATAATATTGAATGCAAAAGGATATCCTTTGGGGACCTGATATAAACAGGAAAATAAAATTCATTCCCTCTCTTACTCTACACATTTTTATTTTTCTGAACTTTTTGAAAGTTGCATACATGACTCTACCTAAATATTTTTGTGTGTATTTTCTAAGAAACATGACATTCCTTCATGTATTGATGGTGTAACTATGAAGTTCAGCAAATTTAACATTGATATAGAAGCACCATGTTATCTTTAATCCACATTCCAATTTTGCTTACTGATCAAATAATGTCCTTTATAATAACTCCGATTTCCTTGATCCAGGGTCTAATTCAGAATTATGAGTTATAATTAATTGTTGAATATTTTTCTTTATCTTTATTTATCTGGCTCTGTGTTTCTTTGGTAAAAGAAACCATCTCTGTTTTTCTTTGGTAAAACTGGTACTTAATTTTGGAAAATGTTCTTCATTTTTGGCTTTGCCTGAAGATTCTCACGATTTTATCCAGGTTATTCTTTCTGGGAGAAACCCTTCATAAATCATGCAGTACTCTTTTTGGTGCACAGTTTCTGGTTACTTATGCTGTTGTTTTTTCCCATTATTTATTAGGTAGTGGACACATGTGCTCCTCTGTATGCTTGCTGTCTTTTGTAGTTAATATCTTTAGTGGGGCTGCTCTTTGAGTCTATACAAATATACTAGTTTTGATTATGTTTTCACACAAAAGTTTTATCATTTTTTTCATAGTTGTCTTACCAGCATCAAAATGGACTGTATTTTAAAAAATGACTTATCTGACTCCTTGGTATTTACCCAAAGGAGTTGGAAACTATGTCCATACCTAACCTGCATGTGAATGTTTATAGCACCTTTATTTATAATGGTGCAAACTTGGAAGATACCAAGATTCACTTCTGTAGATAAATGGACAAATAAACTGTGGCAGATTCAAACAATAGGATATTATTTAGAATTAAAAACAAATGCATTATTAAGTTATGAAAAGAGATGGAGGAAACTTAAATTCATAATTCTATGTGAAAGAAACGATACCTAAAAAGCCAATCACCCTGTATGATTCCAAGTATATAACATTCTGGAAAAATAAAAACTATGGAGACCTAAAAAAATCAGTGGTTGCCAAGGACTGGGGGTGGGGTGGGGTGGAGAATGAATAGGGGAAAGGGATGACTTTTACTGCAGTGAAAATATTCCATATGAATCTATGAGTGGATTTTTTTTTTTTTTTTTTTTTTTTTTTGGTACTGAGGATTGAACTCAGGGGCATTCTACCTCTGAGCTACACCCCCAGCCCTATTTTTTATTCTTTATTTTGAAACCGAGTCTCACTAAGTTGCGGAGTGCCTCACTAGGTAGCTGAGGCTGGCCTCGAACCCGGATCCTCAGGTCTCAGCCTCCCAAATGCTGGGATTACAAGCGTGCGCCACCACACCCGGCTCTATTTTTTATTCTTTATTTTGAAACAGGGTCTCACTAAGTAACTGAGGCTGGCCATGAACCCAGATCCTCCAGTCTCAGCCTCCCAAGTACGGACATTACAAGAGTACGCCACCACGCCTGGCTAAGAGTAGATTTTTGACATTAGGCATTTGTCCAACCCCATGTACAATGCTAAAGGTGAACCTCAATGTACACTATAGATTTTTAGATGATTATGATATGCCAACTTAGGTACATCCAGTGTATCACATGGTCTTCATCCACGAGAGATGTTAATAATGAAGAAGGGCGTGGGCCAAATGTAGTGATGCACACCTGTAATTCCAGTACCTTGGAGGCTGAGACAGGGGGATCAGAGGTTTGAGGATAACCTCAGCAATTTAGCAAGAACCTCAGCAGCTTAGCATGACCCTGTTTCAAAAAAAAAAAAAAAGAATAAAGATGGGGATGTAGCTCAGAGGTAGAGATAGAGCCCCTCTGAGTTCAATCCCAAGTACCCCAAGAACATTTTTAAAGGTGAGGGTTGTAGCTCAGAGGTGGAGAGTCCCTGGGTTCAATTCTTAGTAACCCACACAAGTAATAGTAATAACAACAACAATGAAGGAGGATACGGTGTAGGGAAAGGGGTATACTTCTGCTAAACTTTTGCCATGAACTTAAAGATGCTACAAAAATAGTCTTTTAAAAATAGCTTTTCTAAGGCTGGGCTTGGTGGTGCATGCCTGTAATCCCTGTACTTGGGAGGCTGAGACAGGAGAATCACAGTTCGAGGACAGCCTCAGCAAGTAGTGAGACTCTCATAAATTGGACTGGGGGTGTAGCCTGAAGGTAGAATGCCTCTGGGTTCAATCCCCAGTACCATAAATAAATAAATAAATAAATAAATAAATAAATAAATAAATAAATAAATAAATAAATAAATAAATAAATAGCTTTTCTAAATTATAACTTTGCAAGTAATCCAGCTGATTTTTTAATATAAAAAACAACTTCCTTTTCATAATAATTACATTACTAAATCTTGCAGGAACTCTGGCCCTGAACAGAAAAGATAAACAAACACACAGGTGAACCCAAGAGACTCCATTGCCCCTTGTCATGTAACCAATTCAAAGCTGGGGGAAATGGAAGGGAAAAAGAACCAGATAACTAATTTTGAGCATTCAATGCAGAGTAGGGATTATTTAGTACATTTTACAAAGAAAATGGAGAATGTGGTGTAATCTCACAAATTGATTAGAGATCAATAAGTATGTCTTCTATATTTGTCAAGAAGTTTTCTATTCACTAGCAGAACAACATTTTAGCTGTTGAAAATTATGAAAAAAAATATATATATCGGGTAAAGCCACTGGAAACTGTCCGGAGAGCATATGGAAAACAGATATTTATTCAAGATAATCTACTTAATCTCAGTAAGGACAGAGAAAGTCTATTTGAGTCATGTTCCACTCTATTACCACCACCGAATCTGCCAGTTCTATGTCATAGGAACTTTAACAGAGGTATATGTAGCCCAGAAAGTAGAGGCAGCTACAGCTAAAAAGACAAAGGATTTCCGCCTCTTCAGCTCTTATTCTGAGATTAAGATTTTATACTGGGAGGGACAGATTTTTTATGGTGTTTCTCTTCACCTCTCTCCAGCCTCTCGGTGCAAAAGTGCTTTTCTCCCCAATCCCCTCCACTGTTCTACTGACCTCTCCCTCACTTCCCTGAAGTCTCTTCTGTTTCCAATTTCCTCTCTGGCGTTTACCTGTTAAATTAAATCTCTTAGTATTTGGAAGCAACATGTTTTAGGATTACTCTACTACTATTTTTCAGCAGTATTAATGATATTTGGTATGAAGGGCGTTTGAAATATACCTTTTTTCTACTTGATCTAGGAATCACTGAGGAAAAAAATACTTGATTTTCCTTATACTTTCTCATTTTGTGGGAAATTTTTCTTTCCTGAAACTCTGAGTCTGCTTAAAATGGGCCCTTTGCAAGACTAGGTCTTGTCTCCTTCTGTGGGAAGATCTGGCAGGGCGAGATCTGCTTCTCTGCCATCAGTAGAGAGGGGAAGTTAAAGAGATTCCCAAAGACTCGGGGGTTTGCTTTGGTACTTTATTTTATGTTCATTTTTATTTTGTGCTTGAAAGGTTGTCTGTGGCCTGTACTTTCAAAACACGCTTGTCTCTGGAGCTCAGCCATCATATTTTGGATACTAGAAAATGCTACCAGTTGGCCACGCAATTTATTTTATTCTTCATGAGTGATGAACCATGGCAGCTTCCCCCATCAAAGCATGTTTGATCCTTGCCTTCCCCGTGATTCACCCATATCTCTGCCTTTATGTAATATATTCAAGTATAATCACATTCTCCCAGTAATTTTGAAAATACTGCATTGGACCCGGAATATTCACAGGTGTCCTATTTTTGTTATCAACTTCCAACTTGGTTGAATTCCTTTTTTTTTTTTTTTTTAATTGTAATTTTTCTGTCTCATTTTGCTTGCAGTTATAGCAAAAGATTTGGACTGTTTGTAAGTTCAGCACAGGTAGAATATGGTTATTTTGAGATTTTTCTTTTCTTTTGTAGACATTAACAACTAAGGAGGATTTTAATACATTTCTGTAGTTCCCTCTACTGGATGTATTGATGTAGTTTTGTTTAAATGTCTAATTGAGCTGAGACTCAAAAGGAAGAGTTTGGATAAAAACGAGATCAATAATGGTAGTTTTGAAAAAATATTTTTCATTTGTTCACAATTAGTATACATATTTGAGGAACTGGAAAACAATGTTAATAAACATGACTCCCATCAGGAGCTTTTAGTATGGGGGGGGGAGGGGAGAGAAATAAAAATGTTAGAAGTTCATTCCAGCAATTTGATAGAATTTTAGGAGATAGAACCAGAGGCAGGGATATGGGCTAGAAGTCTATTGTGATAATCTAAGCAAGGTCCACGAGAAAGGGGCAAAGGCCAGAGAGACTGGTCAGTAGAATTTTCAGAACTTTGTGGTCATTTGTCTTTGGTCAAATTGGGGACAAAATAAGAAGAATGGAGAATTTAGTTCAGTGATCTGTCTGAGCAGCTAAGCAAACGGAGGATGCCGGGGAAGTCCAGGCTGACGGCCTCAGAGGGCATTGGAGACATTTAAGACGGTTTTAAATTAACTTGATTGAAGCTGTGTTGCGAGTCAGAAATCTGTACTATATTACAGATGAGCACAATTTTTAATTGAATTAAACTGCCATTCTTGGCACCCGAAGCAAGAGGAAACAGCAAAGCCCTATTTCTGCCTTTGGCAGCTTGCTGTGGTCAGAGCTGAAAAGCAAGGGGCAAAGAATTACCCAGCGTGGAGGTGAAAAGACCCCAGCGTCAGTGACCCTGACACTGCAGCAATGAGAAAACCGACTTAAAAGTTCTTATGGAAGTGCTGATTTACAATGCAGAGCTAATAAAGTTGGACTAAGCTGCCCTGTGTTACATAAACAGTCATCCGTAGCCTCAGAATTCCCCCTAATTGCATAGAGTTGGAAGACAGTCCAGTGCTATTTTTACCCATTGATACATTTCCCCTCTTCATTGTGATTCATCCTGTGCTTTCCCTGTAGCAAATATAATTTGGGATTGAAATGGCCCCACTGAGAATGCTCACATTAGGCGTGAGCTATTTTTTGATACAGACTATCTGTTAGAACTTAAGTAGAGGAACAGTTTTATGATCTTCACAGGCTTAGGGAGGCAGAGGACTCAGCGGGACAGTCACACAGGTAAAGTAAAACCTTCCGGCTCCTTGTGGTTAGATGGAGCTTCAAGAAGGAGGTTCTTTTTTGTGTTGATGTTGCCCACAGACAAAGCGTTCATTTCCTGTTGACTAAACATACCTGGCGTGTTCTAAGCTATCCCTTACCCTCTCAACACTTACTTATGTCAAGGTACAGAGGAGCCATCGTGAGCACAGTTTTCTGTTTGAAACATACCCTTTTTGTCTGTGTTGGACTGACGTTACTCTACCCTGATGTTACTGTACCCGCAACTCAAAAACATTTATTATTTGCCTCTTTTATTTGGTCCTTGGCAAAGGACCTTGTATTGCTATAAGTATCTTTTTTTTTAACGTGTTTTGGGTGTTTCATAGTTTTCCTTATTGTGGTATTAATTTGTCACTAGGGATTTCAGGATCTCAATTGCCTCCTCGCTAAGATAACTTACCCATGATAAGCTTGTGTGTGTGTGTGTCTGTGTGTTTATAATAATGCAGATAAAATTTAGTTTTAGTTTCACTACAAATCATTTTAGTTTATTTAATTGGTAATGATGCTGGGCTTTGAAATAAACTTGTAGAATTTTAATCACTTAGAACATACCATTTATAGGAATGTTTAAATGTCTTTTCTATTAGATAGTCCCCTGATTCTCACTCATCTCCGTTTTCTTCCTCTTAGTAAGAAAGCATTCCTTAATTTTAATGGTCTTACTGAACAGTTTTCAATCTAGTGAATGTGTACAACAATGACTACACTAAAAGCAACAACTAAATGGTTATATAAATTGTTGTTGTAAAACAAATATAAAAATGCCAATTGCAAATCATTTGTAAGTTTCCTATAGTAAATTTAGAGAGAACTGAGAAAGTAAAAGAGAAAGGATGCTAGTAGACAGGTCAGCCTGGGAAGCCTATCTGTAAGAATTTAATTTGTAAATTGTTGAAGGAGGAATAAGCCCACGCAGACTTAAAGGGGAACATTGGCTTAGAAATTGAAGTAAGGGCATTTTGGTTTTGGGAGTGAGGGACAGAGCCAATGTTAAAAAACTGTATTTTTATCAACATATGAAGTCAATGGATCTAAAGGAGACAAAAATAAAGATGTGTAGTAAAATATTTACAAATATGGTGAGAAGCAAAAAGAGGACCACTGCTTTTAAGGAAATGAGATTATGCACGAGGAGAGTTGGCTGAGGTACTTGTAACTCAGTGTTTAATAATCTTTAACTTTGTTACATGTTACTTTTGTTAAAGAATTATTTCAAAATAAAATATTAATGATTCTGCTATGGATATGAAATAACCATATGCCAAACATTTCATTAATCATTAACAGTTTACAACTGGAAAATTCAAAGGGCCACAAGGTCTAGCTAACTAATAATGAATGCTTTAATGGATTTATAGATTAATGCAAAATTAATCTGTTCCTAAGGCAATAATCAACTGAATTCTATCAGATGCAATTCACTTATATATGTGTATATGTAGAGATATGTAGGTATAGTTTTGTCAATTTTCTATGAGTTATATAGGTTACTGAAAACAGAAAAGAAAATGACAGGTTGAGATAACTTGGAATAGTTCACAAATGGGGCAGTTCAAAATCTTTGCCCATTTTAAAGTCTCTCAAACTTAGAATAAAGTCAACAAAATTCAACAAAAATAGAAAATGGAAAACTTCTTCCAATAGTAATGTATTTTAAGATACAGAGGAATAAACAACAATAGTTATGCAGGTCATATATCAGTTGAATATCTTACTAATGGAAAATGAATAAATGAAGATTTATATGATACTTCTGGAAATGAAGGCTAAATTCTGTAAGGTAATTCTTTCTCAAAACTAATTTTGCTTTAGTGTGGCTATGATCAATGTAAAATATTACTTTTATCTAGGATAATTAAACTGAAGTTTAATTTTGAGAATTAGTAGAGAGGGTTGGGGGCATTTAGCTCAGTGGTAGAGCACTTGCCTAACATGTACAAGGCCCTGGGTTTGATTTCCAGCCCTTCAAAACAACAAAAATAAAATAAGCAGAGAAAAGTGGTTGAAGAATTTGGTAAGGAAAACCTGAAAAAGGAATTCTACCTTCAGACAGGAGAAATGATAAATGATAACTAAAGCAAGTTGACATTGTTGGGAAAATAAAACAGATTCTTGGAAAAAATACTAAATCTACATCTGAACAAATATTTAACATATGTGTATGTAAAAAAATAATTAAATATATAGTGGTGTGTGTGTGTGTGTGTGTGTGTGTGTGTGTGTGCTATTGGAGATTGAACCTAATGGCATTCTATCTCTGAGATACACCCCCAGCCCTATTTTATTTTATTTATTTTTTGTGGTGCTGGAGATTGAACCCAGGGACATTCTACCTCTGAACTACACCTGAACTGTATTTTATTTTTTATTTGGAAAGAGGGTCTTACTACGTTGATGTGAGTCTCACTAAGTCCTTGAGGCTGGCTTCTAATCTGCAATCCTCCTGTCTCAGCCTCCCAGGTAATGGGACTACAATCAGGAGCTCCCACCCTCGGCCTTTTTAAAAAAGATAATAGATAATTCAAAGAGTTAATCAAAGGTGGCAAGGTGATGCACGCCTGTAATCCCAGTACTTGGGAAGATGAGACGGGAGAAGCCCAAGCTCAAGGACAGCTTCAACAATTTAGAAAGAGTCTCAGCAACCTATCAGAACTTGTTTCAAAATAATAATAATAATAAAAAAGGGCTGGAGGTGTAGCTCAAAGGTAGAATGCCCCCGAGTTTAATCCTCAGTACCCTCCCCCCATGGTTGTATGTTAGATTAAAAAGTTCAGGAATAGCCGGGCGTGGTGGCGCACGCTTGTAATCCCAGCATTCGGGAGGCTGAGACCGGAGGATCCGGGTTCGAGGCCAGCCTCAGCTACCTAGTGAGGCACTCAGCAACTTAGTGAGACCCTGTTTCAAAATAAAGAATAAAAAATAGGGGTAGGGGTGTAGCTTGGAGGTAGAACGCCCCTGAGTTCAATCCCTAGTACCACAAAAAAAAAAAAAAAAAAAAAAAAAAAGTTCAGGAATAACTGGTGTTATTTGGAGAAAACAGAGATTGAGGAATCCAGCTCTTGGCCAGAAACCTGTGTATGAGCTTCAAGACTGCATCCTAGGTAGTTACAATGACTTCACCTGGACGGCCTCATGGGAGACACAGGTGTGGCGCTGGCAGTAGACTGCCGCCTCTGAAAAATCTCAAGCTCTCCAGCTGACCACACTATATTTTTTATCGATGACACCCACCTAGCCCAGGGGCTTCGACTCAGGAGCCCTTTAGCAGAGACTTTTCTTTTCCTCAGGGAAATTTAATATAGCAAGGGATCCAGCGCTTTCGCTTGTTCGACTTCTTGTACATTACTGAGGTAAGC